>PVLC010016360.1:6314-35689 GCA_004027655.1 Graphiurus murinus
AAAAAAAAAAAAAAAAAAAAAAAAAAAAAAAAAAAAAAAAAAAAAAAAAAAAAAAAAAAAAAAAAAAAAAAAAAAAAAAAAAAAAAAAAAAAAAAAAAAAAAGAACTCTAATCAGTCTCTGTGTTTTCTTCCTTGGTGTGTGTGTGTGTTCACATGTGTGTGTTTCTATGCATATACACACATTCATTAATTTCCATTCTCTTCATCTTCACTGTATTGTAGAATATGGAGTGTTTGAGTGGTGGTTAAATGTACAATTTAACTTATAGCTTGTAGCATATATGGAGATGGTTGCAAGGAAACTATAAAAGCAAAATATATCAAGTCAGGTGTGGTGACTCATCTCTGTAATCTAGTAGTTGGGAGTTTGAAACAGGAGGATTGCAGATTCAAGGCCAGCCTCAGCAATTTAGACAGGCCCTCAGCAACTTAGTGAGACCCTATTTCAAAAAATAAAAATAAAGCTGGGTGTGGTGGCGCATGTTTATAATCCCAGTACTTGGGAGGCTGAAACAGGAGGATCACAGGTTCTGGGCCAGCTTCAGCTACTTAGTGAGGCCCTGTGAAGCTTAAAGAGACTTTATTTCAAAATAAAGAATAAAAATAGGACTGAGGGTATAGCCTGGAGGTAGAATGCCCCTAGGTTCAATCCCCAGTGCCACAAAACAAACAAACAAATAAACAAATAATAAAAAGGACTGGGGATGTAGCTCAGAGTTAGAATGCCCCTGGTTTGAATCCCCAAAACAAAAAAAGGAAAATATATAATTTCAAATTTCTGGACTTGAAGCTGTAGATAATATATATATTAATATATATCATATATATATATATATATATATATATATATATAACATTTGAGGTAGTATCAGTTTTTAGAAGGAGTGAATAGCTATTATACATTCTTGAGTAGCAATATATTGGACCAAGACACTTTTGAAAGTGTTAACTTGAGGAAAAGCTTTCTATCCATTTTATCTTCATTAAGGGTTGCTCTCTAGTAAATACTTCTTGTTTTCTTGCCTTTTTTTTTCTGGTACCCAGAATTTATTCTACATCATTGCATTCAGTCAAGGCAAAAATCATGCTAGGGAATGCATTCCCAATGGAGGTGATATTGCCCTCAACAGGGTGAAATTTGTCCTTCAAGAGAAAAACATTAGCTGAGTGTGGTGGTGCGTGCCTGTAATCACAGTGCTTGGGAGTTGAGACAGGAGGATTGCAGGTTGGAGCACATCCTCACCAAGTAGTGAGACTCTCAAAGTAAAAATAAAATAGGGCTGGAGGTGTAGCTTGGAGGTAGAATGCTCATGTGTGCAATCCCCAGTACTACAAAAAGAAAGAAAGAAAATCTTTATTATTACAATGGTTACTGGCCTCTAAACCTTACCAGGCAAAAATCTTATTTTTTAGTATTTAACTTGTCTTGCTGGGTATTCTTGGGCATCACACCAAACATGTAAGATCAATGCTATAAAGTCAGGGTGAATAAAGGACTGTGACTGATTGGAGGATTTTTTTTTTCTTTTGGTCCTGGGGATTGAAGCCAGGGCCTCACACTCACTAGGTATATGTTCTACTACTGAGCTGTACTCCTAGAGCTACACCCCATCCTTGAGGACTTTCTTTTGATTGCTCATTCTCAAAGTCCTATTGCAGCTGGGCATGTAATCCCAGTACTTGGGAGGCTGAGACAATAGGATCCCAGGTTTGAGGTAAGCCTCAGAAACTTAGGGAGACCCTGTTTCAAAATAACAAAATAAATAGGGCTGGGGATGTAACTCAGAGGTAAAATGTTGTTAGTTTCAATTCCTAGTACCAGAGAGAGGATGGGAGGAGGGCAAGAGAGAGAGAGAGAGAGAGAGAGCACACACACACACACACACACACACACACACACACACACACAGACACTGGTATCCAGCACTTTTCTCAATGTTGGCTACTTTGTGGTGAAAAAGGTCTTGGCTTCCTGTCACTCACATTTTCCAGAAAGGATGACAAACTCAAACAACCAAACAAGAACATGAACGAAATAATTTCTAAAAATCGAAAGTGTTAAGGAAAATGTTTTTAAAAACAGTGCTAAGGTAGTGTGATGGGGTGAGACTGGGAACAAGATTAATTGAGAAAAGACTCTCCACAGAGGTGAGAGTTGGGGAACTTGAATGAGAAGAGGCAAGCAGTTATTTCTTGATGCCATACTGATGCATGGCACCCCAGGCAGAGCGAGGCCCAAGGACAAAGTCCCTAGGGAGGGAAGGAGTTTGGTATATTCAAGTGTATTCTCCCTAAATGATAGAGGGACAATATGACACCGTGTCCTTGAAGGCTCCCTTTCTGTTGCCAAGTGTCCTTGAAGGCTCCCTTTCTTCCCAGCCAAGTTAAGGGAAGAATGAAGGCCACTGGTTTTCCCTCCTGCACACGGGGAACTAGGTCGAGCTAGTGTTATCTGCAGAAGCTACTTTCTTGCTTGCGTACCAGGACACTTACTCCTCGGGGTGCTGGTCATGCGAGCCAACTCAGCAAGCTGATGCTGCTGACTTCCGCACTTCTGCAGCCTCAAGTCTAAACCACCCCCTGTGAGTAGGGACGAGCATGGAACTGATGGTACTGTGGAATGTATACGAGTCACTCATCCAGCTGGCCACCACCACTGGACAACAGACTGAGGGAGAGGAGGCGCTGTTTGGCAAAGCACTGTGAGGGACAGAGGTGCTATCAGTCTGTCATCACTGAACTCACCATGGAGCAGCCACTGATCTCTTGTAAGCTTCCCCAATAAACCATGTGTCTCCCATGCCGCCTCCAGGCGCTTTCTATGGCCCATCAGCAACCTACCCCACTGCCCCGGCACAACTGTGCTGTGAATGTGACATCAAAGGACTTCAGAAAGAAGTTTGAGTGGAGAGCACAAGAGGGAATACTGGTGTAAGATAGGGAAAGACTGACTCATGAAGCGAGACTATGTAAGAGCGTATCAGTCATGGAAGGCATTTAGATTTTATTCTAGTTACAGTGAAAGGTCATTGGGGTGTTTTTGTTTCTGTTTCTGTGGTTTTGGTACTAGGGATGGAACTCAGGGGCATTCTACCTCTAAAATATATCCCTAGCCCTTTTTATTTTTTTCTTTTGGAACAGTATCTCACTAAATTACTGAGGCTGACCTTGAACCTGCGATCCTCTTGTCTCGGCCTCCCAAGTACAGGTGCGTGTCACTATACCTGACTATTGGAGGGTTTTGAGCTGGGAGTGACATGATCTTATATACCACCACTCTGTCTGATGTGTGAGAGTGGGTTGTGAAGGGGATAAAACTGGAAACACAGATGTCAGTGAGGAGCCTAGTTAAGAGACCAAGTAGGTGGTCCAGTCAAGAGATCATGATAGCTTGGGCTAGGTAGTGATAGTGATAGTAGAGAAAGGTAAACAGACAGGTTTGGAATATATTTTTACCTGAATAGCACTATCCACCAACTTGACCTAATTAGCATTCCTAGAATACTATACCCGTCAACAACAGAATACACATTCTTTTCAAGTTTGCATGGAACACTCACCGAGCTAGACCACATTCTGGGCCATAAAATACACCTAAATACATTTAAAATTATAGAAATTATACAAAATACATTCTCACTACACAATAGAATTTAAATAGAAATCAATAACAGAAACATTCCCAGGATTCTCCTAACTACTTGGAAATTGAGCAATACATTTCTAAGTAATTCATGGGTCATAGAAGTATCAAAGAAATTTTAAAAATATATTTATTGTTTGGTTTTTATGGTTCTAGGGATTGAACCCAGGGCATTCTGCCTCTGAACTACTTCCCCAGCCCTATTCTAATTTTTATTTGGAAACAGGGTCTTTCTAGGTTGCTGAGGCTGGTCTCAAACCTGTAATCTTCCTGTCTCAGACGCTCAAATGCTGGGATTACAAGCATGTATCACCACACCTGGCTTCTAAAATTTTTTTTAATTAAATGAAAATGAAAATATAGTTTATCAAAATTTGTAGGATTATGTAAAATCACAAATAATCTACAAGAAATAAAGAAAACAGGAAGGAAAGAAAGAAGGAAGTAAAAGAGAGAGAAATATAATATATACACATATATATACATACATATATATGGAGAAATACATATATATATATATATATATGGAGAGAGAGAGAAAAAAAAAACCTGGGACTAATGAAAGAGTATAACAGGATTACAAGATAATGGGTCAATATACAAAAATTGATTTCTTGCATACTAGCAATTAATAATTAGAATTAGAAAATAAACCATGCTGGTTAAAATAGCAACAAAACAATGAAGTTCTTAGGTATAAACTTAAAAAAATAGGTACAGGATCTGAAGATGGAGAACTATAAAATATTGATGAAAAATCAAAGATCTAAACAAATGTTTAGCTGTTCCATATTCAAAGAAGAATTATGAAGAGTTCTAAAGAGTTAGTATTAACAACATGTCAATTCTCCCCAATTTAATGTATTGATAGATTCAATATAATTTCAGTCAAAATTCCTTGTAAATGCAGAAAGATGATTCTAAAGTTTATGTGAAAAATCAAAAGAACAAGAATAACCAATATAATACTGTATCAAAAGAACAATTTGGAGGATCCAAGAAAGCTTCAGTACTGTAAAGTTACAGTAAACAAGAGAGGGTTGTATTGAAAACAGAACAGATACATTGATCTGTTGGAACAGAATAGAATATATTTTGATGTAGAGAAAAAAAAAAAACCTTGAAGGACAGATTGATGAAAAGGAACCAAGGACAATCGATGAGAGATGAGAGGAAAACTGGATTAGATAACTTAAAATTTCCAAAATTTTAAGTTTGGGTTTTTTGGCTGTTTGTTTGGTGCTGGGGATTGAACTCAGGGGCATTCTAACTCTGAGCTATACCCCCAGCCCTTTTTATTTTCTATTTTGGAACAGGGTCTCAGTAAGTTGCTGACGGGCTCTCTAAATTGCTGAGGCTGCTCTCTAACCAATGATTCTCCTGTCTTGGTCTCCCAAATATTGAGATTACAGACATGGATCACCTCACCCAGTGAAACTTGGACTTTTAATCATGTTTTTTTTTTTGTGTGTGTGTGGTACTGAGGATTGAACCCAGGGGCATTCTACCTTTGAGCTAAACCCTCAGCCCTATTTTATTTTATTTTGAAACAGGGTCTAAGTTGCTGACGGCTTTGCTAAGTTGCTAAGGCCAACTTCAAATGTGTGATCCTCCTGTCTCAGTCTTTCAAGTACTAGGATTGCAGGTGTGCCCCACCACGCTTAGCTAATCATAGATGTTAAAGTCTATAATTTTTTACCTATCTTACATCTGTCTCCTAACCCACTACAGCACCTCTTGGGGCTGGGGTCTTCCTGCTTACTGACATCACCCTTCCAACCTCAGCCCTCCCACATCCCTTTCTTCTTCTATGGAGAGGGCGTCAGGGACCCTGTCCGGGAGAGCCAAGGCGCAGGGCGAACGCTGCCTCTGGTCTTGGATTTAAGAGGATTCAAGCACTGTGTGTCAACGATCCTGTTGCCCTATAATTAGTGCATTAATGAAGCCTGGGAAAGAAGTTGAGGAAGGAAAAGAGGAAAGAGAATGAGCAAAAGAGAAAAGAAGATGAGAGAGAGAGAGATGGGTGGGGGGAGGAAAACAGAATAGGGATCCCTGGGCAGGAGGTGGAGAGGGGAGCCAGCCGCCATGGCACGGGAGCCCCCTGAGCAGAGCGCACATGGCTGCTCCTTTGGCTCCTTGGCCTCAGCAAGACCCCCCCCCCCCCCCCCGTTTGCAGCTTCTTTAAGAGAACCCAGAGGCTCCACTAGGCAGGAGCCGTCCATGGATCGACTACAGCTGGTCAGAGTGGGAGGGTGGATGGAGAAAAATGGATGGATTTAGAGAAATGGCTCTTAACTTTTTCTTGAGTCATGAGCCTGTCTGAGAATGTGATGAAGGCTAAATTGCTGAGGCTGGCCTTGAACCTGCAATCCTTCTGTCTCACCCTCACAAGTAGTGGGATTACAGGTGTGGGCCAGCTTGCCTAGCTACAAGTTTTTTTGCTTATGCAAAATCTAATGCAGATGTAGTGAGAGTACAGAACAGCTTCTCTCCTTCCAAATGTAATTCAGGGATCCAGGCTGATGAAAGCTCCCTCCAATAGTTTGTGGCCAACCTAGTTAGCACCGAAGGCCCCTATGATTGCCATAGAAACGACAGATCCGGGTGAATTTCAACCTGGGAGGCTGAGACAGGAGGAGGGCAGGCTTGAGGCCACCCTTAGAAACTTTGTAAGACCATGTTTTGAAATAAAAAATAAAAAGGGCTGAGCGTCTAGCTTGGAGGTAGCATGTCCCGGGGTTCAATCTCTAGTACTGAGAGAGAGAGAGAGAGAGAGAGAGAGAGAGAGAGAGAGAGAGAGAGAGAGAGAGAAGATAAAGAGAGTGGGAGGACTCAATATCAGTTCTTAAATGCATACCACATAGGCTAGAGCTAGCCACAAGACCCAATCTAACTCTAAGAGTATTGGGAAATTCAGCAAACAGTAAATGATTCCTTCGCACCTTCCAATTTCAGTATTTCATTTTCTACTATAGTTAACCAGAGTCATTGCTGATGTTTTCTTTCAAGAACCATGACTAGGCCGGGCATGGTGGCGCATGCCTGTAATGCCAGTACTTGAGAGGCTGAGACAGGAGGATTGCAGATTCAGCGACAGCCTCAGCAAGTAATGAGAGTCTCATCAACCTAGCACGACTGTTTCCAAATTAGAAATAAAATCAGGCTAGGGGTGTAGCTTGGAGGTACAATGTTCCTGGGTTCAATCTCCAGTACCAAAAATAAAATAAAATAACCATGACTAGTTGGGCATGGTGGCCCATGCTTGCAATCCCAATACTCGGGAGGCTGAGACAGGAGGATCACAGGTTTGTGGACAGCCTCAGAAACTTAGTGAGGCTTTCCACAATTTAATGAGATCCTGTTTCCAAATTAATAAAATAGGGCTGGAAGTGCAGCTCAGAGGTAGAATGCCCCTGGGTTCAATCCCCAGTACCACAAAAAAAGAAAAAAGAAAAAGAAAACAAAACAAAAAAAAAACATGACTAGCTGAGCGTGGAGGTGCATGCCTATAATCTCATAATCCCCAAATAATTATTATCACTAGTTTGGTGTGTGTGTGTGTGTGTGTGTGTGTGTGTGTGTGTGTGTGTATTCTCTATTAATAGGAATACTTTTTAATAAAAAAATAAGATCACACTATGCAAACTGTTTTTCAAGTGCTTTTTTTCATTTCATGCTATGCTTCTTCTTCTTCTTCTTCTTCTTCTTCTTCTTCTTCTTCTTCTTCTTCTCCTTCTTCTTCTTCTTCATCTTCTTCTTCTTTTGTATTGAGAATTGAACTCAGTTTGTTCAAGCTAGGCAAATGCTCTACTATTGAGCAACATCCCAGGCCCTTTTTAAAATTTCATTTATGGGCGCCAGGCGTGGTGGCGCATGCTTGTAATCCCAGTACTTGGGAGGTTGAGATAGGAGGACCACAGGTTTGTGGCCAGCCTCAGCTACTTAGTGAGGCCCTCTGCAACTTAGTGGGATTGAACTCAGGGGCTTTCTACCTCTGAGCTACACCCCCAAACCTAATTTTTATTTTTTATTTTGAAACAGGGTCTCACTAAGTTGCAGCTGGCCTCACTAAGTAGCTGAGGCTGGCCACGAACCTGAGATCCTCCTGTCTCAGCCTCTCAAGTACTGGGATTACAAGTGTGCACCACCATGTCCAGCTGTGCAAAGTATTTAACTTCTCTTTAGTGGTACTGGGGATGGAACTCAAGGACATTCTATCTCTAAGCTATATCCCCAGCCCTATTTTTTATTCTTAATTTTGAAACAGGGTCTCACTAATTTGTGGAGGGCCTCACTAAATAGCTGAGGCTGGCTGTGAACCTGCAATCCTCCTGTCTCAGCCTCCCAAGTACTGGGATTATAAGCATGCATCACCATTAAATTTTTGTGATATTGGGAATTGAACCCAGGGGAGTTCTACATTTGAAATACTCCCCAGCACTATTTATTTTATTTATTTCATTTTAGGTACTGGGGATTGAACCCAGGGTCATTTTACCTCTGAGCTACACCCCCAGCCCTTTTTTATTTTATTTCTTATTTGGAAACAGAGTCTCACTAGGTTTCTGAGACCCTTGTTACATTGCTGAGGCTGGCTTTGAACATGCAATCCTCCTGTCTCAGCCTCCCAAGTACTGGGATTACAAGTGTGCACCACTACGCCTGGCTCCCAGTCCTATTTTATCAGTTTTTATTTTGAAACAGAGACTCATTGCTAAAGTCACCACATCCTAGCCTCAAATCTGCTATCCTCCTGTCTTAGCCTCCCAAGTCTGAGACTAAAGGTGTGTGTCACTGTGCCCTGGCACAGTATAATTTTGATATCATTCACAGGTATATAGGTAGGTATTTTTGTTATTTTTATCTTTTCATTTTTAGTTTATTTTTAAATATACTTTTATTGGTGCATTGTAATTGTGCATCATGAGGTTCAGAGTGATAGAAACACACACACACACACACACACACACACACACACACACACGCTCTTCTTGGTGTTTCCTTGCACATCCCACCCTGAACCCTCCTCCTCCCTGTACACGTTACTGAGATGAGTGTTAATAATTTCTTATATGTACACACTATTATTTGAACTGTTTCCTTCATCAAATTTCCCCTGTACCTCTCCACCTTAATCAATTTTAATTATGCAAATATACAGCAATAATTTTTTTTTGAGTTCATTGTAATTATGCATCATGTCAGGGTATAGAGTGATAGAAAAATGCATGCACTCACTTCTTGGAGCAACTCCCTCTGGGTCTCCACTCCCTCCCTCTTCCAGTAGTGTCTTTGAGATTGGACTTGATAATTTTGTATACTTTGTAGCATTATTTCAACTGTTACCCTTTTTATGTCTTCCTCCCCCCCACTCCCTTCCCCAAACTCCCTCAATTACTCCATTGGAGTCTCTGCTTTTGTACCTGTTTGTTGCCTCTTATATGTGGAGGGTAGACAGGTATTCAGAAATAAGAGTAACATCAGCAATAGGTTCTTAATTTTTTCAAAGCTTTAAGATTTTAAGATTTTCTTAAAATTCTTTTGACCAACACCCAATTTTTTTTTTTTATTTTTATTTTTTTTTTGCAGTACTGGGGATTGAACCCAGGGGCATTCTACCTCCGAGCTACATCCCCAGTCATATATATTTTTTAATTCTTATTCTTTATTTTTGAAACAGGGTCTCACTAAGTTGCAGAGGGCCTCACTAGGTAGCTGAGGCTGGCCTCGAACCCTCATCCTCCGGTCTCAGCATCCCAAATGCTGGGATTACAAGCGTGCACCACCACGCCCGGCTCCAACACCCAATTCTAATTGCCTCTGCCTTTCACATCATTATATGGATGCAACAGTTTATCCAAGCAATTCCCTGCTGATGGACAATCAATTTTTCATTTTATTATGGTTGCATAAAATGTTTTTGAAATAAACAATAATGCTCAGCTGGGCGGGGTAGTGTATACTTGTAATTCTAGTACTTGGGAGGCTGAGACAGGAGGATCACAGATTCTAGGCCAGCCTCAGCAACTTAGCAAGACTCTCAGCCACCTAGTGAGACCCTGTTTCAAAAAAAATTTTTTTAAAGGGGGTGTAGCTCGGAGGTAGAATGCCCCTGGGTTCAATCCCCAGTACCACACAACAATAATACTCTGGTCCTTTTTTCCTCTCCAAATGAGCAGCATGGCATGTTCGACCCTCTCTTCTCTAATGTGTGCTTCCACTGTTTCCTTCTCTGACCCTGCTTTTGTCAGCATACCCCTTTCTCTGACCCTCTCTTTCCCTCTTAGAAGGACCATCTGATAACATTGGGCCCACACTAAAAAACCAAAACTAATTTCTCCATGTCAACACCCTTAACTTAATCACATCCGCAAAGTCTCTGGATCCAGGTAAGGTACAGATTCACAGTTTCCGGGAATCTTTGGGGGATCATGATTCAGCTTCCCCTGCCTGCCCTGGATATTTATTACTGATTCAGTAACTGATTCAGTAAAATAATAAAACAAGACAAACTGAAAACACCATCTATCTTCTATGGTTTCTGAGTTCCATGCTACATTGAGAAAGACCTTCCCCTCTCTAGATTACAAAAGTACTCATCCATATCCAGGCCTGTGTCTCTTAGCGAGACCTTGTTTCAAAATAAAAAATCAAAAGGGCTAGGGGTGTAGATCGGTGGTAGAACACCCCTGAGTTCCATCCCCGGCACCAGAATGGTTTTCCAGGCTTATTACCCAGAGTGCCTGCTCCCAAACCCAGAGACATGCTGATTTTCCCCTCCAGTGGTCTCTCCCACGGTCTCCCTCCTCCTCCAGGCTCTTACCTTGGCTCGGTTCTTACTAGCCTGTCAGTCAACCTCATTCCATCCTTCAGAATTGCTGCAGAGGTCAGGGAGAACTTGTGATAAGCTCCCAGAACGCTGTCTGCTACACAGTGCATTGCTGCTAAAAGGAAGTTACTACTTGTTATCAGCCTTTCAAATTGCCCAGTCCAATCACCTCTAATTCTGCCTCTTTAATCTCTGGGTACCATGATTTGAGGTGTAAGTTGCTTTCAGAAGACAACTTTTTATTTACTTTTATGATACTGGGGATGGAACCTAGGGGCATTCTACCTCTGAGCTACACCCCCAGCCCTAGTTTTTATTCTTTATTTGGAAACAGGGTCTTGTTAAGTTGCTGAGACTGTCCCCAAACCTGTGATTCTCTTGTCTTACCCTCCCATGGACTGGAATTACAGACATGCACCACCGTGCCTGGTCATCCAACAACCTTTACAGGCAGCTGTTGCCTATCTTTGAATTCTCTCATCAAAGAGATTTTGTTGCCAGTACTGTGGCTTCATATTTTTCCAAATTAAAAAAAGGGGGGGGCTTGCCAGGTGTGGTGGTACATGCTTGTAATCTCAGTACTTGGGAGGCTGAGACAGGAGGATCATAGGTTTCCGGCCACCCTCAGCTACTTAGTGAGACCCTGTTTCAAAATAAAGAAAAAAATGAGGAAATGTTCAACATCATTAGCAATCAGGGAGATGCATATCAAAACCACCTTTAGATTTCACCTAACCCCGATTAGATGGCAATCATCAAAAATACAAACAACAACAAATGCTGGCGAGGATGTGGAGAAGTGGGAACCCTAATACATTATTGGTGGGATTGCAGATTAGTGTAGCCACTTTGGAAAACAGTATGGAGGATCCTCAGATGAATGGGAATGAACCTATCATATGATCCAGCAATACCACTTCTGGGTATCTACCCAAAAGAATGGAAACCAAACTACCAGACCGATGCATGTGTATCTATGTTTATAGCTGCACAATTCACAATTGCCAAACTATGGAACCAGCCAAGATGTCCATCAACAGATGAATGGATTACAAAACTATGGGATATGTACACAATGGAATTTTACTCAGCCATAAAGAAGAACAAAATCATGTTATTTGCAGGGAAATGGATGGAACTGGAAAACATTGTTAAGTGAAATTAGTCAGTCGTAAAAAGTAAAAAATCGTGTGCTCTCCCTAATATGTAGAAGCTAGGGAGAAAATGGGACATAAGAAGGACTCCAGATGAAAAAGGAGAAACCCTAGATAAGCAAAGAAGTTGACTTAACTGAAGGTGATGGACGGGGTAGTGGGGGGGGGGGGAACACCCTAATGCACATGATGTACTTACACAATCATATCAAAGTCAATCACTAAACTGAACCTGAGAAGGAGGGAGGGGGAGGGAGTAGGGAGGGAATTGGAGAAGGGTTAAATGAGAAATGTGTGCATGTATGCCTCTACCAGCTTGTACCTAACAAGGATGTATGATTACAATGCACCAATTAAAAAAAATAGGGCTGAGGGTGCAGCTTGGAGGTAGAATGCCCCTGAATTCCATACCCAGTACCTCGATCAATCAATCAATCAATCAATGGAAGAGAAGGGAAATCTCCCTGTAGGAAGCCAACTAATGCATATCAAAAGAATGCATTTTGGGGGGGGGGAAGTACTGGGTATGGAACCCAGGTTATTCTCCCTTTGAGCTTCACTTTCACCCTTTTTATTTTGAATGAGTATCTCGCTAAATTGCTGAGGGCCTGGCTAAGTTACATAGGCTGGCCTCAAACCTGCAATCCTCAGGTTTCCGCCTCCCAAGCACCGGGATTACAGGTGTGTGCCACTACACCTGGCTTGGCCTGTAATTTTCTTTTCGAATAGTGTCCTTGCCTAGCTTTGGTATCATGGTAATGCTAGCCTTATAAAATGAGTTTGAAGTGCCTCATAAAATGAGTTTACAGTGTTTCTTCCTCTTCAATTCTTTGGAAATGTTCTTCTTTAAATGCTTGGGAGAATTCGCCAGTGAGACACTCATCGTGAGAGTTTTTATTACAGGACAATCTTCTTAGTCATCATTGGTCTGCTTGGATTTTCTGCTCCTTCATGGTTCAGTTTGACTAGGTTGTCTGTTTCTAGGAATTTATCCATTTCTTTTAGTTATCTAACTTGTTGGCACATTCATAGTAGTCTCTTATGAACCTTTTCTGTTTTTCTTTACTTTTTAGTATCAGTTATAATGTCGCTTTTTCATTTCTAATTTTATATGAGCCTTCTCTTTTTTCTTAGCATAGCTAAAGATTTGTTGATTTTGTTTATATTTTCACAAAAGAAACTCTTAGTTTCATTGAGTTTTCTACTGTTTTTCTAGGCTGTGAGTGCTGAGAAATTAGTGTGAGATAGAACAGGAAGAAACATATTTCTTTTTTTTTTAATTAATTGGTGCATTGTAATCATACATCTTTGTTAGGTACAAGCTGATAAAGGCATATATGCACACATTTCTCATTTAACCCCTTCCCCAATTCCCACCCCACTCCCTTGCCCCCTCCCTCTCAAGTTCAATTTAGTGATTGACTTTGATACATTTGTGAAAGTACATCATGTGCATTAGGGTGTCCCCCCCTACTCCATCACCTTCAGTTAAGTCCATTTCTTTGCTTATCTAGGGTCTCTCCTTTTTCATCTGGAGTCCCTCTTATGCCCCATCTTCTCCCTAGCATCCACATATTAGGGAGAACATAAGAAACATATTTCTAAATGGTTTTTTTTGTTTGTTTGTTTTGGGGAGGTTGGGTTGTTTTTTTGTTTGTTTGTTTGTTTGGTACTGAGGAATTGAACTCAGGGGCATTTTACCTCTGAGCTACACCTCCAGCCCTATTTTATTTTTTATTTTGAAATAGAGTCTCACTAAGTTACTGAGGGTCTTGCTAAATTGCTGAGGCTGGCTTCAAACCTAGGATCCTCCCATCTCAGCCTCTCAAGTACTGGGATCACAGATGTGTGCCACTGCACCTCGGGAGGAGAAATATGTTTCTTTTTTTAAAAAATATGCTTTTAGTGGTGCATTATAGTCTCACATCATAATACAAATCTTAACAGTGGCATACATGCACACAAAACTTGATGCCCCCCACCTCCCCCCTTCCCAAAACAGAGTACTGAGATTGACATAGGTATTTTCATATATGTACACATAGTCAATAGTAGTAATAAAAAAAATGTTTCTGAAGAAGGACTCAGCTGCCCCTCGCTTCGCGACTCGGGGCCAGTCACGTCACCTGTCACTAGTCCTTTAAGTTTCCACCTGCTGAACCCAGGGACAGGAAAGATAATTGTGAGATTGGATTATATGGGAGAATGTTCGGGAAGGGCCTTGCCCTGTGGGTGATTGGGAGGAGGAGGCCTTGGCAGTATGTTTGAGTCACAGTGGGGTGGGGCTGGCCACCATTTGTGCCAGTTAGGCCACAGGCAGGAGGACACACCCACAAGCAAGATGAAAAGGGGCTTGTGGAGAAGGCAGATGTGCCCCAAATACGTAAGCTGGATTCCGGGGTGTCAGAGGCCAAGGCAGTCTATTCAGTCTTCCCCCAGGAGGCCCTATCTCGGCAGGCAGTTGACAGAGATGGGCTTCTCTGAGCTGTGAATGCCAGGCTGCCACTCACCTCCTCGGGAGTTCCCCCACCTGGGAGGCCTGAGGCCTGTGGCCTCTGATTTCAAATCAGCATCAAAATTGCTGCGTGATGTCGAGTCATTTCTAAACCATTCTGGTCCCAGGTTTCCCGTATGAGCAACAAGAACAAAAAAGTATGTGTGTGTTAATAGGAAAGTGAATAGATATTTCCAAAGGGATCCTCCAGGTTGCAGTTTCGTGACACTGAATCGTTCTAAAAAACAACTCTAGTCCTGTCTTTGTCCTTGAATTGCTGTGTCTCGTTGAGTCAGCTGCCGGACATCTCTCAGCCTATTTTCACATCAGAAATATCTCTCATCTCCTGATTGGACAAGAGAGTCGTCAATGTCCAATTATTCTCCCTGAAGGATGTTCACCCTCAACTCGAGCTGAAAGCTTCAGACAAATCAGAGGAAAGCGAGGCGCTGATCACAGATGACCCCCTCCTCCAAATCTCCATCTTCTCGGCTGCCCTCCCCTCCCCACTGTCAGGAGCTTGCAGCACTGGCTTGCCTGCCAAACTCGTTGCCATGACAATGGGTTACAAATAACTCAGATGCAGACGAAGATTTTAACCCAAGAGCTGCTGGGCCAACCGCTTCTTGTTCCCAGGGAAGGGCCTGCAAATTCACAGGGAGGGGAAGGGGTCAAGTCACTCTCCTGCTCACAAGCCTGCCAAGGCTTCTCCATGCCATCCAGAATAAATGGTGACATTTAAGGCCCTCTAAAAACCTGATTCAAATCGTTCCATTCAGGGGTTGGGGGTGTGTGTAGCTCAGTGGGAGAATGTTTGCCTAGCATGCAAGCCCCTGCATTCCATCCCCAGCATCAAACAATAACAACACCCCCCAATAAAAACAATAAAAAACCCCCAAACCCACAAACTTTAGAATCACATCTCTCACCTACTCCAATTAAGTAATCACTCCTATTTTTTGACACCTACCATCTGCCAACTCCTGGGTTGGATGCTGTACACAGAGTATCTAAGATCTTCCCAGACCTCTATCAAAGAGATGTCATTCCCAGTTTACAAAGGAGAGTCAAAAGCCAGACTGAACTCCAGCAGATTCCCCAACCTAGGCTTTCCCGCTACCAATTGTTCACAAATATTGTTGTACAGACTTGCCACATGCGAACAATCTGTAGCAGATTTGGATTTCCTATAAAGAAAGTAGAATGCAGCTGGGTGTGGTGGCCCACCCCTGTAATCCCAGTACTTGGGAGGCTGATACAGGAGGATCGCAGGTTCTAGGACAGCCTCAGCAACTTAGTGAGGCCCTGTTTCAAAATTAAAAATTAAACAGGGCTGCAGGTATAGTTTGGAGGTAGAATTTCCCTGGGCTCAGTACAGAGAGAGAGAGAGAGACAGAGAGAAAGAAAGAGAGAGAGAGAGAGAGAGAGAGAGAGAGAGAGAGAGAGAGAGAGAGAGAGAGAGAGTAAAGGAGCCAGGTGTGGTAGTGCACACCCACCATAGTCCCAGTACTTGGGAGGCTGAGATGAGAAAGTAGTAGGTTCGAGGCTAGCCTCAGCAATTTAGCGAGACCCTCAGCAACTTAGAGAGACCCTGTTTCAAAATAAAAAATAAAAGCCAGGCATGGTGGTGCATGCTTGCAATCCTAGTATTTGGGAGACTGAGATAGGAAGATCAAAGGTTTGAGGACAGCCTTAGTAACTTGACGAGATCCTGTTTCCAAATAAAAAAGGGCTGAGGGTGTAGCTGAGAGGTAGAAGACTCTTGGGTTCAATCCCCAGTAACACACACACACACACACACACGCACACACACACAAACACACAGAGTAGCATAAGCAGTATACTGTAAGTAGTATTATGAAGAATCATTATGATCCATCAGTTAAAAATCCTTGGACTGAGTTCAAACCACACTACCACAAAGAAAAAAAATCCTTTGAGCTACAAGCCACAAAAAAACCAACCGATAGTAGTTTAAACACATATGGCTTTATTTATTTATTTACTTTTTCAATGAGCAGGAAGTATGGCATGGGTTCAGCTGCTTGGTGAGGAAGCAAACTCCTTCCAGCTTTTTCTTCCCTAATGTTTTGTCTTCATCCTCATGTTCATCTCTTCCTGGTCACCGGGTAGCTGTCATGGGTCCAGGCAGCACAACTATATTCAAGGCAGAAAGAAGAGAGAAGGGGACAGAATCACCTACGTGTGTCTCTTTGCTCAGGAAAGCAAAAGCTCTTCTAGAAGGCGCCCAGCAAACACCTCACTGGCCCTAGCTGGGTCACCTAGCCATCCGTAGCTGCAAGGGAGGCTGAGAAAGTATGTGGCTCTTCTGCTCTGCGTGGGAGCCGGCAAGAGAGAGGGGACGGCAGTGGGAAAGGCGGGAAGAAACAGCCTGAACCGTCGTTAAATCAGCTACATCTAGGAAGCAAGACCTGCGGCTGGAAGGAGTAGAACAGGATCTTGTTGGGTTTTATTTGGCATCCTTTAACACTATTTTATTTTTTAACCTCATGTATGTATGATTTTGATAAAAAATAAAAATGCAAAAATAAAGCGTTACGGTTTCTATAAAAATAATCTAAAAAATTTAAAGCTAGCAATAATTGTGTCTCCAGAACAGAGGCCATCAATTCACCGTGGAAGCCAACTTACCAGAATAGGCTCTCTACTGGGACTAAGATGTCTTAGGCATCCAGCTGCTGGTCGTATTGTTCTGCCACCAGGAACCTGAATGTGGCTGGAGGAAACCAGGACAGCTCTGTGCAGCAGTTACAAGGGTTGGCTGTGGTTAGACAGGCCTGGTGCAATTTCCTGTCTGCCATTTATGAGCACTGTGACCCTGGGTAAATGATCTAAACCTAAGGCATAAAACTATAAAACTCTTAGAAGAAAACAAAGAGAATCCAGGCGTGATGGCACCTGCCTGTAATTCCAGTACTTGGGAAGCTGAGATAGGAGGATTACAGGTTTGAGAACGCCTCAGCAATTTAGTGAGACTCTCAGCAATCTAGTAAGACTATGTTTCAAAACAAAAACAAATTAAAAAGGGCTGGGGATATAGCTCAGAGGTAGAAGGCCTTTGTGTTCAATCCCCAATACCACCAAAAAGAGGAGGAGGAGGAAGAGGAGGAGGAGGAAAGCGCCGTGATATTCAGCTTGTCAATGATTTCTTGAGTATGACACTAAAGAGTACAGGTAACAAAAGTCAAAACATGTAAATTAGACTACATCAAAACTTAAACCAGGCATGATGGTGCACACTTGTAATCCCAGTACTTGGGAAGCTGAGACAGGAGGATTGCAGGTTTGAGAACAGCCTTAACAAGTAATGAGACTCTCATCAACCTAGCCAGACCCTGTTTCAAATAAAAAATAAGATAGGGCTGAGAGTGTAGCTCAGAGGTAGAAGGTCCCGGAGTTCAATCCCCAGTCACATACACACACACACACACACACACACACACACACACACACAGAAAAAGAAAAAGGAAAGAAAAAAATCAAAAGGGGCTAGAGATGTAAATCAGTGTTAATATGCACCTAGATTCAATCACTAATACCAAGAAAGAATTTTTTTTTTTAACTTCTATAGATCAAAAGAAACAATAGAGTTTAAAGGCAATCTGTGAAATGTTAGGAAATATTCTCAAATCACATATAAGAGATCTAGTTGGAATATATAAAGAACTCCTACATAATCCCAGTATTTGGGAGGCTGAGACAGGGGGATCACAGGTTCAAGGCCAGCCTCAGTGATGTAGGGAGATCCTCAGCAACTCAGCAAAACCCTGTTTCTTTTCTTTCCTTTTTTTTGTGGTACTGGGGATTGAACCCAGGGGCATTCTACCTCTGAGCTACACCCCCAGCTCTAGTTTTTATTCTTTATTTTGAAACAGGGTCTCACTAAGTTGCAGAGGGCCTCACTAAGTTGCTAAGGCTGGCCAAGAACAACTACCTCAGCCTCCCAAGTACTGGGATCCTCCTGTCTCAGCCTCCCAAGTACTTGCACCACCACACCCGGCTGCAAGACCCTGTTTCAAAATTAAAAAAAAAAATAGAAAGTGCTAGGGATGTAATACTCCTGGGTTCAATCCCCAGTACCATGAAAGAGAGAGAGAGAGAGAGAGAGAGAGAGAGAGAGAGAGAGAGAGAGAGAGAGAGAAGGGAGGGAGGGAGGAAGAAAATGAAGTATCAGCAAGGATGTAGAGTAATTGGAACCCTTGTGCACTTTAGTGAGAATGTAAAATGGTGCAGTCACTATGGAATGGTGGTCTCACACACACACACACACACACACACAAATGTAAGCTATTTTATATTTTTTGGGTGGGTACTGAGATTGAACCTAGGGGCATTCAACCTCTGAGTTACACCCCCAGTCCTCCTTTTTATATTTTATTTTGAAATAGGGTCTTGCTAGGTTGCTGAGGGTTTCACTAAATTGCCAAGGCCAGACTCAAACCTGCTATCCTCCTGTCTCAGCCTTCTCAGTACTGGGATTACAGACATGTGACACTGTACTAATCTTGATAATTGCTTTATAGCTGCATCAAACTATTACACAGAATGCCCTGGACAAAACACAATAAATGGTCAGAGATGGAGACATTCCCTTAGCAAGGCTGAAGACTTCAGTTTGGCATTTGGAACTTAGGCTGCAGTCTTTGTATTTGGATGGCGTGCTGGGTGTGTGGCACAGCCCATGCCTTTAACCAGACTTGAGCAGGAGAATGACCACTCAGCCCAGGGAGAAGTAGATGACGCTTGGTTTCATCTGTCATATAATTAACGAAGATCCTCCCCACAATCAGTCAGTCATTGCTGGTGGGAATGTGAAATGGCCACAGCCACTTTGGAATTCAGTTTAACAATTTCTTATCAAGTTAAACATACTTTCATCTCACAATAATACTCTTTGGGATTTACTCTCATGAGTTAATAATTTCTGTCACTACTACAATCTTCACATAAGAATTTTTATTTTTAATTTTGTATTTATTTATTTATGGTACTGGGATTGAATCCAGGGATGTTTTAGCTCTGAGCTACACCTCCAGCACTTTTTATTTTTTTGTTCTGAAATAGGGTCTCGCAAAGTTACTGAGGCTGGTCTTGAACCTGTGATCCTCCTGTCTCAGCTTCCCAAGTACTGGGATTACAGGCATGCACCACCACATACAGCTCCAAATTTACCTTTCCAAAGAAGTTACTCCAGGATGCTCTCCAACAGAATGCATGATGCATCAGTCAGGATTCTTGGATGTAAGCAACAGACATGGACTCTAGCGAACTTAAGCAGAAAAGGGATTTGTTGTGAGGTTACCAGGCAGCTCACCGCAGTCTGGAGAATCAGTCTGAGAAAGTGGCAGGAAGCAGGAGGCTAGGCAGGGGGAAGCACAGCTAAGGTCCTACTGCAGAGAAGCCACCACGAGGCCGCTGCTCCCAGCGCACAGGATGAGTTCCGCGCCCGTGTTTGTTGCTTTGCCTTGTTTGTCATGGGCTTTAGGGCTTGGTTGATCGTCATCTCCAGTTCATGGTACATTATCATCAGTCCATTCGAAGGCTTCTCTTTTCCCTCATTTTATTATAATTTTTATCCTCAGTTCCTATTCTCATTCCTATTCATTTTCTTTTTTAGCTTTTGGTACTGGGGTTCAAAACTAGGGGAGTTCTACCTCTGAGTTACATCCCCAGCTCTTTTTATTTTTTATTTTGAAACAAGGTGGCACTAAGTTGCTGAGGGTCTCACTAAGTTGCTGAAGCTGGCCTCAAACTTGGAATCCACCTGTCCTAGCCTCCCAGGTACTGTGATTACAAGCATAAGCCACCGCACCTGACTCTCATTCCCAATCTTTTGCTCATCTTAGTGAGCGTCTCTACTGCAATTAATGTGTATATCCTTTGAATCTATCTTCCATATGTTTACTTGGATATATGCATACCCAAGAAAATATACAGTGCTGTTTAACATTTATATAAATGGTATTGTGGTATAAATCTCATTCTGTTTACTTTTTTGGTTATTATTCATTTAATACCAAGTTTTGGGGATTTATCCAAGTGGCTATATGTAAATCTGGCTTACTATATTTATTTGTTTTATACTTTTCCATCCTCCAACCTATTAATATACCACAGTTTGCTTATTTAGTCCCACAGTGATGGACACCTAGGTTGCTTCCAATTCTACAATGCTCCAATGAAGAGAATTAATATTGTTAATGGTCATAATACCAAAAGTAATCCACAGATTCGATGCTATCCCTATCAAAATACCAATGACATTCTTTTTTTTGTTTGTTTGTTTGTTTTTTTGGCGGTACTGGGGATTGAACTCAGGGGCGTTCTACCTCTGAGCTATACCCCCAGCCCTATTTTTTATTCTTTATTTTGAAACCGAGTCTCACTAAGTTGCGGAGTGCCTCACTAGGTAGCTGAGGCTGGCCCAATGACATTCTTCACAGAACTAGAAAAAAGTTTTAAAATTCATATGGAAACACAGAAGACTCAGAGTCGTGAAAGCAATTCTGGTCGATAAGAGTAATGCTGGTTCTTGACTTCAAGTTATACTACACAACTATAGTAACAAAAACAACATAGTACTGACATAATAACAGATATGTAGACCAAGGGAGTAGAATAGAAGACACAGAGACAAGCCCGCAGAGATACAATCCTTAACAAAGCCAACCAAAAACGTACTTTGGAGAAACGATGGCCTTTTCAACAATGGTTCTGGGGATCCTGGATATCCTTATGTAGAAGAATGAAACTAGACCCTTATTTCTCATCCTGCACAAAAGTCAATTCAAAATGGGTCAAAGATTTAGGAATTAGAGCTGGGCATGGTGGCGCACGCTTGTAATCCCAGTACTTGAGAGGCTGAGACGGGAGGATCTCAGGTTCTCGGCCAGCCTCAGCTACTTAGTGAGGCCCTCCGTAACTTAGTGGGACCCTGTTTCAAAATAAAGAATAAAAAATATGGCTGAGGATATAGCTGAGAGGCAGAATGCCTCTGGGTTCAATCCCCAGTAACACACACACACACACACACACACACACACACACACACACTTAGAAACTTTGCAACTGCTAGAAAAAATCATAGGTCAACACACCCACATATATGCACAGGCAATGACTTCCTCCATAAGTCTCTCAAAGCTCAAGAAACAAGAAAAAGAATTAATAACTGGGATAGCATCAAATTAAAAAGCTGCGCAGCAATGGAAACAATTATAGTCTGAAGAGAGAGCCTAGGGAATGGGAGAAAAATCTTTGCTAGCTACTCCTCTGACAGGATTAATATTCAGAATATGTGAAGCACTCAAAACACTTAACACCAAAAAACAAATAGACCAGGTGATAAATGCATAAGTGAATTAAACAGACATTTCATAGCGGAGTGTGGTGGTGCACACTTGTAATCCCAGTACTTGGGGGGCTGAGACAGGAGAATCTGGGTTCGTGGCCAGTCTCAGCTACTTGGGCCCTCTGCAACTTAGTGAGACCCTGTTTCAAAAATAAAGAATAAAACATAGGGCTGGGGGTGTAGCTCGGAGGTAGAATGTCCCTGGGTTCCATCCCCAGTACCGAAAGAAGGTGAAGGAGAAGAAGGAGGAGGAAAGGAGAAGGAGAAGGAGAAGAAATATAAGCTGGGCATGGTGGTACATGCCTGGGATCCCACTACTTTGGAAGGCTGAGACAGGAGGACCTCAGGTTCAAGACTAGCCTCAATAATTTAGTGAGACTTACAGCAACTTAGTGAGACCCTATTTGAAAATAAAAACTAAAAAAGGGTGGGGATGTAGCTTTGGAGGTAGAATGCCCCTTTGTTCAATACCCAGTACCACACACAAAAAAGAAGAAGAAATATAAGTGGCCAGCAAATATATTTTAAAATGTTCCATATCCTAGCCGGGCATGGTGGTGCACGCTTGTAATCCCAGCATTCGGGAGGCTGAGACCAGAGGATCCGGGTTCGCGACCAGCTTCAGCTATCTAGTGAGGTCCTCTGCAACTTAGTGAGGCCCTGTTTCAAAATAAAGAATAAAAAATAGGACTGGGGGTGTAGCTCAGAGGTAGAATGCCCCTGAGTTGAATCCCCAGTACCACAAAAGAAAAAAAAATTCCATATCTTTAGCAATCAGGGAAACACAAATCAAGACTACACTGAAATTTCCTTTCACTCCAGTTAGAACAGCAATCATCAGGAACACAGATAATAAATGCTGGTGAGGATATGGAGAATTTAGAACTGTTGGTGGTACTGTAAATTAGTACAACCACTATGGAGATTCCAGCTGAATGTGGTGGCACGTGCTTGTAATCCCAGTACTTGAGAGGCTGAGACAGGAGGATCACAAGTTCGAGACCAACCTCAGCAACTTAGTGAGATCCTGTTTCAAAATAAAAATAAAATAAGTCTGGGGTGTAGCTCAGAGGTAGAATGTCCCTGGGTTCAATTCCCGGTAACACACACACACACACACACACAGACGGTATGGAGGTTCCTCAAAAGACTAGGAATGTACCCACCATATTGCCCAGCTATACCATTCCTCCATATTTATCTGTATAGTCAGAATACTATAATGATACATGCATACCTATGTTTACAGCAGCACAATTCACAATAGCAAAGTTATGGAACCATCCTAGGCAATCTATCATTAGATGAATGGAGAATGAGTGTATATATGCTATACATACATACACATACAGTGGGGTTTTATTCGACCATAAAGAAGAAAAAAAAATTATGCCATTTGCAGGAAAATGATTGGAGCTAGAAAACATGTTGCCAAATGAGATCAGCCTGACCCGGAGGGTCAAAGGTTGTATGTTTTCTCTCCTATGTGGAAACTAGAGGACAAAAGGGATCTCACAAAAATAGAAGGGAGACCGGTAGAGTAGAGGAAGGGGATCAGGTGGAACAATGATTGGAGGATGAGGAGTACTGGGGGCTGAAATGTACCAAGTGATGTTTTATGCGCGTCTGAATATATCACAATGAATCTCACTGTTAACTATAATTTATAAAATAAATATATAAGCTGGGCGTGGTGGCGCACGCTTGTAATCCCAGCATTCGGTAGGCTGAGACCGGAGGATCCGGGTTCGCCGCCAGCCTCAGCTACCTAGTGAGGCATTCCGCAACTTAGTGAGACTCGGTTTCAAAATAAAGAATAAAAAAAAAAAATAGGGCTGGGGGTATAGCTCGGAGGTAGAATGCTCCTGAGTTCAATCCCCAGTACCGCAAAATAAATAAATAAATAAATAAATAAATAAATAAATAAATAAATAAATAAATAAATAAATAAATATAACTATAAATAACCAATAAAAATAAATAAAACTAGACTATCAGGTCATATTGGCAGATTCATCACACAATTATCTGCGCTTCCTCCTGAGACTCTGCTGAAATGATCATAAAAGAATTTTTTTTAGAAAGTATAGAAACACAATGATGAGCACACCTGTAATACCAGTACTTGGGAGACTGTGAGGAGAGGGTTGCAGGTTTGAGGCCAACCCCAGCAACTTAGAGATACCCTGTTACAAAATAAAAAATAAAAGGGGCTGGGGGTGTAGCTTGGAGGTAGAATGCCCCTGGGATCAATCTCCAGTACCACCCCCCCAATAAAAACCCCACACACAATGATGAAGAGAGTTGGAGCAGGTCCATCCACAAAAGAGAAATTTCAACAGATTTCTGGAAGATGGGAAGTGAATGGGGGGGTGACGATGAAGCTCGATGGAGAAGCCTCGGCCTGGGGTGCATATGGAGGAGACGTCTCTGAAGAGTCCGTGGGTCTTTCTCTGCAGGAACCTGGAGTCTCAGGTCTTGACAATGCCAGGTATGATGAAGGGGAGGGAGTGAGATGTGGGGCTGAGGAGGACAGGGAGTTTCACTCGAAGGCTGTATATCAAACCATTAACCCACCCCTTTGTGCACAGTTCACAGCAGCCGACTTTCTACCTAAAGAGCCCCAAATGAAGGGTTCTTCCTGTCATAGGAGAAGAGATGAGTCCAAGGAATTCCTGGTGGGGGAGAGAGGAGAGCTCAACTTGGGACCCTTGGGGTCCTTGGCTTACATGATGGAAAGAATGTTCACACAACAGTGAGCGACATCGACAGATTTTTTTTATGTTAGAAGGAAATACACATTCAAGGGGGGAAGCAGGTCACCTTCAGAGTAAGAGATGTTCCTTCAGGGTTCATGGATCTTTTGGGGGGGATACTGGGGATTTAACCTAGAGGCACTCCACCTGTGATTTACATCCCTAGTCCTATTTTCTATTTTTATTTTGAAACAGGGTGTTGCTAAGCTGCTGAGGTTCTCACTAAGTTGCTGAGACTGGCCGCGAGCCTGTGATCCTCCTGTCTCAACCCCCCAGCAAAGATCTTCTTTTATAGGAAACGTGGTGAGGGGTGGGTATGTGAGAATGATCAGTCCTGTTATCACCAGATGGTTTAGGATGGGTCAAAAACCCCAGATCCTGGTGGGGTTTCCATTGTCTAATCTATAGGTAGCTCTGGCCAGGCATGGTGGCGCACGCTTGTAATCTCAGTACTTGGGAGGTTGAGACAGGAGGATCACAGGTTCATGGCCATCCTCAGCTACTTAGTGAGGCCCTCTGCAACTTAGTGAGACCCTGTTTCAAAATAAAGAATAAAGCCGGGCATGGTGGTGCACGCTTGTAATCCCAGCATTTGGGTGGCTGAGACTGGAGGATCCGGATTCGCGGCCAGCCTCAGCTACCTAGTGAGGCACTCCGCAACTTAGTGAGACCCTGTTTCCAAATAAAGAATAAAAAATAGGACTGGGGTTGTAGCTCAGAGGTAGAATGCCCCTGGGTTCAATCCCCAGTACTGAAAAAATAAAAAAAGAAAGAATAAAAATAGATCTGGGGGTGTAGCTCAGAGGTAGAATGCCCCTGACTTCAATCCCCAGTACCAAAAAAAAAAAAAAAAAAAAAAAAAAGATAGCTCTGTCAATGAGTGTTCGGGTGGTCTGGTCATTTCCCACCCCACCCCATTCTTTGGATGGCCTCGATTTGTCTGATCAACAGATATCTCTCCTGCTTAACTAGCTCTGTGGGGAGGGAGGGGATAAGTAACAGTTATCAAGGTCCAGTCACCTTTCCAGATATTTCATGTGGTCTCTATTTCCAATTAATAGGTACTCCTTTTGAGGATAGCTAACAGTGCTCAGGATAATTAATGTAAGTGAAGGAATAAAGATTTGTAAATTCTCTAGAAATCTGGGAGTGACAGGTCTGGCTTGGGCAGTGAGGGTATTGAGTTTTGCATAGGCTTCCATGTTAGTGTCACGTTTTCCTCATCATGACTTCCTGTATGTTTCCTTTCTACTTATTTCTTTTATTGTTTTGATTCTATGCTGATTCTAAAAGGGCTTGAAGCTGTGAGTTTCATCTCTTTCTCCTATCACTCTATATTTCCCCTTCTGCCACAGGTTGGCAAAGTAAAAAGGTTCCTACCAGAAGCAGTTTCCTTGAGCACACCCTCTCTCTCTCCCTTGTACTGGGGATTGAACTCAGAGGTATTCTACCTCTGAGTCATACCCCAGCCCTTTTTTATTTATTTGTGTACTTATTTATTTATTTTTTTTATCTTGAAACAGGGTCTCACTAAGTTGTAGATAGTCTCACTAAGTTGCTGAAGCTGGCCTCAAACCTGTGATCCTCCTATCTCAGCCTCCCAAGTCCTGGGATTACAAGTGTGTACCACCACTCTCGACTTTACTGATGCATTCTTAAATATCATTCAACAACTATGGAACACCAGGCACTTGAGAAAAGACTGAAATATGGAACAGCCCAATATAAACAGGGGAAAGGAAAATTCCCAAAGACTCTAACTATATGAAATTCTGGAAAAGGCAAACTATGGAGATAGTAAGAGCTGAGATGGGCAGCCCTTAAGAGCTGTGAGATGCCTTCAGGGTTATTTTTCCATTGTCTTTATGAATAGCACCTGACTATCCTCAAAATGGAACCCATGTGTACTAATCTCCACATCTAACCATCACTGGGGCTCCCCTTTGCTCTCTGCAATCAGGCTTTATTTTTTATTTCCATATGGATAGGTTTATGTTTTTCAAAATTTTAAGTTCTCTTTTTTATTAAAAAAAATTTGTGTATGGTATTAGGAATTAAACCCAAGGGTATTCTATCTCTGAGCTACACCCCCAGCCTTTTAAAAAATTTTTATTTTGAAACAGGGTCTCCGTAAGTTGCTGAGACTGGTCTCGGACCTGTGATCCTCTTGTCTCAGCCTTCCAAGTACTAGGATTATAGTATGGTGTGCACCACTGCACCTGGTTTCAGTTTCCCTTTGGATTAATAATTTTAATATATAATTTCTTTCTTCTTGCATTTTACCATAACCAGTCAAAAGAAACCAGGCCACTCTTCCAACACTTGGCTTAGAAATAGATGTAAGTACTCATAGAAGTAGAGATTAGACTGGTGGTTACCAGTGGTTGGGGGAGGGGGGGGAGATATTGGTCCAAGGGTATAAAATTTCATTTATTCATGATACAAGATGACTCCATTTATTGGACTCTTGGTCTAGTGGATTTCAATGAACGAAATCCAAAGACTATGAAGGGTATAGGAATATGAAAGTTTATTGGTAAGCACGAGAAAGATAGAAAATAGAAAAAATAGCTCCCACACAGGGGAGGGGCTCTCAAAAGGGAGTAATCATTGAAGTTCTAGGAAGTGAGCTTTTATACCTTCTCGTTGTTCCCCATCTACTCTTTTTGTGATTGGTCAGAATTGGGTCTTGGGGACCCAATATCTTTTGCCCAGTGACCTTATTTGATTCATTATCTTGTGGGCTGGTGGGCTCTGATCTCCTGACACTAACTGGCAACCTCCCACCCCCATTCTTTTCCATTTGGCCACACTGGGAATTCGTTTACAAGTTTGTCCCAAGAATGCTGATAGGAGCCGGTGTGGTGGTGCATACCTGGATTCCCAGTGTTTAGAAGACTGAGACAGGAGGGTCACAAGTTGAGGACAGCCTTGTTGCAGGAGAGAGCTCCCTACAAGCCTAGTCTCAGAGACAAAAGAAAACTCCAGAGGCCAAAAGTAGGATAAGCAGGTCTTCCTTTAATCAGCAGCTGATATCCAGACAGGGTAATTTCCCACTTTCTGGGCCTTGAACAAAGAGATTCCAACCCTTATATACAGTTGGTCACTTAACTTTGGGAAGAAGGGAAAAAGGGGAAATGTGAGATTTATTACAATTTCACCTAGCAGGAGCATGGTACCAAAAGTAGAAAGCGCTTATTAACTCAAGGTCCTGCCTCAAACTTTGGCTGGGCTGGTGCCACTTTGTTTAGGTTTAGAGATTACCCCAGCTGCTGCTGTCTCCAGTGTGCATAAGGGAGGGGCTGGCCTCATTGATTTACAAACCCTCTCTGGTACCTTCTCTGCTAATTGTCAGCACACTGGCAGCTAGGGGAGGGAGCAGGGAATTCCTTTTTCTTCTATCCTATGTCTAAATTCTTAACTAATAATATTTCCATGGCTCTGACTATTCTTTCCCATATCAGCCTCAGCAACTTAGAAAGGCCCTGTTTCAAAATAAATAATAAGATAGGACTGGGGGTGTGGCTCAGAGGTAGAATGCCCCTGGGGTTCAATCCCCAGTACCACAAACAAACAAACAAACAAACAAACAAACAAACAAACGCTGATGGGGATGAAGTTTTGTTTTGATTTCCTTACCTCGTTATTTTTGTCCTTACATCTTATTAACTTTCTCTGTTTTGGTTCCTTATATAGATGGCTTCTTTTAACCTTTCTTTTTCCTAGGTCCTTTGCCTTGCCTCATTCAGAAGGAATAAGTTTAAAAAGTCTAACATACAAAAGAGTAGTTTTTAAGTATTTTCACCACATGTGTAGTGGGTATGTTTCTTTCTCTTGTAGTACTGGGAATTAAACCCAGAGCCTTGTGCATTTTAGGCAAATGCTTTACCACTGAGCTACATTCCCAGCCCAGGTAATATGTATGTAAATTATTGGATTTTAGCTATTCCACAATGTATGCATATTTCAAAACTTCATGTTTTACACTATACTTTTTTTGGGGGGGGGTTGGGGATTGAACCCAGGAGTGCTCTACCTCTGAGTTATACCCCCAGCTCCATTTTTAATTTTTAATTTTGAAAAACAGTCTTGCTAAGTTGTGAAGGGCCTCACTAAATTGATGAGGCTGGTCTTAAACCTGCGATTCTCCTGTCTCAGCCTCCCAAATGCTATGATTACAGTGATGCACCACCATGCCCAGCCCATAAATGTTTTAATTTATATGTGTCAATTTATTTTTTTTCATATTTTTATTGTAATAATTCGTGCTTTGTATATATACATTTTTGTTAGGTACAAATTGATAAAGACAAATGTGCACACATTTCTCATCTGACCCTTTCCCCAATTCCCACCCTGCTCCCTCGCCCTCCCTCCCTCTCAAGTTCAGTTCAGTGAGTGATCTTGATATAATTGTGTAAGTACATCATGTGCCTTAGGATGCTCTCCCCCCTCCTTCCCCACCCCCATCCATCCCCTTCAGTTAAATCAACTTCTTTGTTTACCGAGGGTCTCTACTTTTTCATCTGGGGACCCTCTTATGCCCCATCTTCTCCCTAACATCCGCATATTAGGGAGAACATGTCGGGGGCCAGAAGGCTGGTTAGAGTTGGAATTCACACTTTGAGGAAACTCCTCCTCAGCAGCCACAGAGATAATGCAAAACAGGTTCTATCTGTTATCCTGCTGAGGCCCTTACTTGATAAGGACACTGTCAACCTTGACCAATCATGCAAGCCCACACAAGCTTACCTGATCCCCCTGACCCCACCCCTCACCTCTAGCTACTTAAGC
Source organism: Graphiurus murinus (assembly GCA_004027655.1). Classification (NCBI taxonomy): domain Eukaryota; kingdom Metazoa; phylum Chordata; class Mammalia; order Rodentia; family Gliridae; genus Graphiurus; species Graphiurus murinus. The sequence goes on from PVLC010016360.1 coordinate 35,357, forward strand.
AGCCCTTCTTTAATAAAAATTGAGGCTTGATCAGAATCCTGTCTTGCCTCCATTCTTTCGGGTCCCTTGTTTGTTTCATTCCTTTAGGTTAAGCCGCCTCGGTCTCCTGTTCCCAAACCCCCGCTGGCTGGGGCAAGAACATATGCTTCTTTACTCTTTGTGACTGGCTAATCTCACTTAACATAATGTTTTCCAGTTGCATCCATTTCCCTGCAAAGAACATGATTTTGTTCTTCTTTATGGCTGAGTAAAATTCCATTGTGTACATATCCCATAGTTTTGTAATCCATTCATCTGTGGATGGACATCTTGGCTGCTTCCATAGTTTGGCTA
>PVLC010016361.1:0-35580 GCA_004027655.1 Graphiurus murinus
TTTTTTTTTTTTTTTTTTTTTTTTTTTTTTTTTTTTTGCGGTACTGGGGATTGAACTCAGGGGCATTCTACCTCCGAGCTATACCCCCAGCCCTATTTTTTATTCTTTATTTTGAAACCGGGTCTCACTAAGTTGCAGAGTGCCTCACTAGGTAGCTGAGGCTGGCTGCGAACCCGGATCCTCCGGTCTCAGCCTCCTGAATGCTGGGATTACAAGCGTGCGCCACCACGCCCGGCTAGGGTTAGATATTTTGGAAGTTATAAGAGCCTATTGTCCCTGAAATAATAGACTTGATAGTGGCAGCAGAAAGCAGAAGGGTATATTTCTAAAATTTAGAGATAAAAGAGATCTAGAGAAGAAATAGGAGGAAACAGAGCACACAAGTATTTTATGCTTAACTCTACGAGGCACTTTGAATTGATTTTTAAAAGTTCTTCATTTTTGTTTATAGCACCTTTTATTTAAATGGGAAAATTGGGGTTGAAATTTGGCTTAGGAGGATTACTATTTCAGTTTTGGATATGTTGAATTAATCACAATGATGGATTTTTCTTTTCTTGTGATGACTATATATAGCACAAAATTTACCATTTTAACTATTTGCAGTCATACTATTCTGTGGCATTAAGTTCCCAAAGTTATGACATTATCACCACTGTCTGTTTATAGAAATTTCCCCCATTATTCCAAATGGAAACTTTTTTTTTTTTTTTCAGTACTGGGGATTGAATTCAGGGGTATTCTACCTCCGAGCTACACCCCCAGCCCTATTTTTTATTCTTTATTTTGAAACAGGGTCTCACTAAGTTGCAGAGTGCCTCACTAGGTAGCTGAGGCTGGCCGCGAACCCGGATCCTCCCGTCTCAGCCTCCCAAATGCTGGGATTACAAGCGTGCGCCACCACGCCCGGCTCCAAATGGAAACTTGAAACACTGATTCTCCATTCTCCCTTTCCCTACCCTGGACCTCAATTCTACTTTCAATCTCTATGAATTTGCCTATTTTTAGGTATTTGCCAGAAGTGGAATCAGATAATGTACGTCCTTTTGCATTTGACTTATTTTGCTTAGTACAATATCTTCAAGGCTCATTCAGGTTACACTATTTTTCAGAATCTGTCCTTCTTATGGCCAAATAAGACTTCATTCTTCATCCCAAACTGAAAGTCTGTACCCATAAAACAAAACTCCCCACTCTCCCCTTTTCCTATCTATTCTATTTTCTGTCTCTACGAATTACCTGTCTTAGGTACATCATGTAAGGGAAGCCATACAGTGTTTATCTATTTTTTTTGCGGTACTGGGGGTTGAACTCAGGGGCATTCTACCTCTGAGCTATACCCCCAGCCCTATTTTTTATTCTTTATTTTGAAACAGGGTCTCACTAAGTTGCGGAGTGCCTCCCTAGGTAACTGAGGCTGGCCTTGAACCCGGATCCTCTGGCTCAGGTACCCAAATGCTGGGATTACAAGCGTGCGCCACCACGCCCGGCTAGTGTTTATCCTTTTATGACTGGCTTATATCACATAACTTCCCTCCCTCCCTCCCTTCCTTCCTTCTTGGTACTAGGGATTGAATTTAGGGACATTCTACTTCTGAGCTATACCCCCAGCCATATTTTATTTGGAAACAGGGTCTCACTAAGTTGCTGCAGTTCTTGCTAAGTTGCTGAAGCTGTCCTTAAACCTGTGATCCTATCTAAGTCTCTCATGTACTGAGATTACAAGCACACCCCACCATACCTGGCTTCAAGCTATATTTTATAAAATCAAAAGTCTATTTAAATAAAGTTGGGCATGGTGGTACACACCTGTAATCCCAGTACTTGGGAGGCTGAGACTGGAGGATCCGTGGTTTGAAGACAGTCTTAGCAATTTAGTGAGACTCTCAGCAACCTAGCAAGGCACTGTTTCAAAACAAAAAAACAAAAAGGGATGTAGAATGCCCTTGGGTTCAATCTCCAGTAATGTGCATGCACGCACGTGTCTCTCTTTCTCTCTCTCTCACACACACACACACACACACACACACAGTGTTTATTTTAAAAATAGGTCACTACCAAAATCTAAGATTAAATGTTGTGGTTTATATTTAATTCTTAGCTGGGCGTGGCAGCACACATTTATAATCCCAGTACTTGGGAGGCTGAGATGGAGGATCCTGGTTCGCGGCCAGCCTCAGCTTTTTAGTGAGGCCCTCCACAACTTACTGAGATGCTGTTTCAAAATAAAGAATAAAAGATAGGACTGGGGATGTAGCTTGGAGGTAGAATGCCCCTGGGTTCAATCCCCAGTACTGCAAAAAAAAAAAAAAAAAAAAAAAAAAAAAAAAAAAAAAAAAAAAAAAAAAAAAAAAAAAATCATAGATTAGAAATTCCGTTTTCTTTTAGAAACAGATTATCAAATTCATCCTGTACATTTTTCCTATGTATGTTAATCTATAAATTCAGACATTCAAGGAACAGTAGGAATTTTAGTATTTAAAAAACTATTTTAGGGCTAGAGTATAGTATAGCTCAGTGGTAGGGTGCTTTCCTAGCATGCTCTGGGTCTATCCCTAGCACTACAAAAAAAGAACAAATTATTTTAATGTCAGTATCTATCTAATGTACATTAAATTTTCTTATAGATCAGAGAGCTGATTTTGGATGGATCTTTACAATTAATCCAGGAAGGTCTCAAAAGTGGTTTTCTTCATCCACTATCGGAAAAGCGGGACAAGTGTCGTGAACCCATTACTTTACCACTGGATACCTGTAATTTGTCAGGATTATGTGAAATGGCAAAGCATTTGCCTTCTGTGAGTGAAATGGGACTCCAGACCCTGCAGTTGATGGACGCTGACACGACTGTTACAGAGCAGGACTTATTTTCACGGGTTGTTGAAAACAACTCGAGCTTTACAAAAATAATTACTTTAATGGGACAGAAATACCTCCTGCCACCCCAAAGCAGTTTTCTTTTGTCTGACATTTCTTGTATGCAGCCACTTCTGAACTGTAAGTAATTATTACATTTATTATTAGAAAAAGATAATTATTCCGTTACCTGAGAAGTTAAGTGCTAGTCTGAATTTTGAAGGAGGGCCAGTGTTTTTGATGATAGGGTAAACATTCTTCCCAGTGTAATTTGTTTTTTGAAATTTATTTTAAAGTGCTAACTTGTGCTTTTTTTATTTTTCTAGCCCAAAGGTATGAAATTTATTTTATTTTTTACTTTAAAAATTTTATCGACATATAATTATTGTACATACATATGAAGCTCAATATACTGTTAAATGTAAACGTTGTGTAATGATAAAATTAGGAGAAACAAACCCATAAAGAAGCTGAACTACATCTTAACACCACTGCCACTGAGCTGTGGAATTTTAGGTAAAATAGTCTCCAAACCTAAATTTTACCATTATAAAAATAGCAAAAATAATGTTAATTCTCTATATTAATGCCATAATAGTGTTAATAGCAATTTCCTGAAATTAGTATGAGGATTATTTGGCAAAATATTTACTACCAGATAACACAAATAATCCCCTAAAATATTATTTATCTTTTCTTTTTGTTTTTGCTTTCTTGCTTTTTTTATATGCATTTTTACATATTTATGATTCTAGACTTTAGTCAACTTAGGTGCTGCAAATGAATAAACACCAAAAACAAAACCAAAAAATAAATAAGGAGACCATCAGTCATTTATTTTTATTTTTTATTTTTTGTAGTACTGGTAGAACCTAGAGAGGTTTTACCATGGAACTATATTCGCATCCCTCCTTTTTTTTGTGCTACTGGGGGCTGAACTCAGGGGTATTCTACCTCCGAGCTACACCCCTAGCCCTATTTTTTATTCTTTATTTTGAAACTGGGTCTCACTAAGTTGTGGAGGGCCTCACTACGTAGCTGAGGCTGGCGGTGAACCTGGGGTCCTCCAGTCTCAGCCTCCCAAGTACTGAGATTAACAGCGTGCACCACTACGTCCGGCACATCCCTTTTTTATTTTGAAATAAGGCCTCAAGTCTGTGATCTTCCTGTCTCAGCCTTCCAATTACTGGGATTACAGGTGTGTACTACCACATCTGACTCAGTGACTTATTTTATTTTTTGCTCTATGGTGTCTTTTGATGAAAAAGTTCTTAATTTTATTGTGGTTTTACTTGCCAGTTTTTCTTTAAAAATACTCTTTCTTCTACTTAAAATGCTCTCCTTGTTCTATAGTAATGAAATTTTTTTTTTTTTCGGTACTGGGGATTGAATGCAGGGGCATTCTACCTCCGAGCTATACCCCCAGCCCTATTTTTTATTCTTTATTTGAAACCGAGTCTCACTAAGTTGCAGAGTGCCTCACTAGGTAGCTGAGGCTGGCCGCGAACCCGGATCCTCCCGTCTCAGCCTCCCGAATGCTGGGATTACAAGCGTGCGCCACCACGCCGGGCTATAGTAATGAATTTTTTAAAAAGTTAAATTCTTATTATAATAAAGGGTCAACTGGTCCTTAAGAGAGCAAATATAGTTAGTTCTCAGTAGTTAGGAATTCAGAATACAGTTGTGTTTAACCAAATGACTTTCTTTAATTTTTTTTTTTGGTGGTGCTAGTGATTGACTCCAGGTCTTCCTACCTCTGAGCCACACCCTCAGCCCTATTTTTAATTTTGAAACAGGATCTCTCTTAAGTGGCTGAGGGTCTTGCTAAGTTGCTGAGACTGGCTTCCAACTTGTGACCCTCCTGTTTCAGCCTCCCAGTAATTAGGATTAAAGGCTTGTGCTACCACACCCACTTTAACATTTTTTCATAGCACAGTAGAAACACTCAATTATAAATATGCATTCCCAAATAATTCCTAGCTTTTTATGTTACATTTCAAGCTAATGTTCAGGTTTATTGTCTAAAATTTCTTGAAACATTTTTTTTTTTTTTTGCACAAAGTTGAAACCTTTAAATATTGAAGTCCATAGTCACACAGACCTGTATTTGAATTTAGATTAGGAACTTTAACTAACTGTGAGTCATTGGGCTATTCAATGAGGCTTAGTTTGCTAATCTGTAAAATGGATATGATCATACTTGCTCTGAGGGTCACTTTAAGGATTAAATGAGATAATATGAGTCAGATTCTTAGCTCAGTGATATCTATGTTTTACTATAATAATATTATAATGAATGTGTTAGGTAAGTTTACTTTAATCTGTTTATTGTTATTTGGACATTTTACAGTAAAATTTCAAGTAATCAAGCCACTACAGCATAGCTTACTTATGACAAATTTCTTTTAATTGCTGTCAGGCCATCTTACACATGAGTGGTTTCCATGTAGCAGTGTCATAAATTCTTCAAAGCAAATGACAGGGTAATAAATTAATGAGAAAAATCGTTCTGTGTAAACATTTTCCCATTCTATTGGTCTTTGTTACTTTAATAATTTAAAAAGGCTCATTTTCTTATTTTAATTTATACTTTTAATAATTTTTGTACATTTACAAAAATATACCTATGTCTATAAAAAGGGAAGAAAGGACAGTTTCTCTTTACATTAAAATTTGAATTAATTAGCTGGGTGTGATGACACAGGCCTGTAATTCCAGTGCTTAGAAGGCTGAGACAGGAGGATTACAGGTTCTGAGGACAGCCTCAACAACATAGTGAGACTCAGCAGCCTAGTGAGTTCTCAAAAAAAAGGAGGGGGAGTAGTTGGGACATGGCTCAGAGGTAGAATGCCCCTGGGTTCAATCCCCAGTAAACACACACACACACACACACACACACACACACACACTCTCTCTCTCTCTCTCTCTCATCGAATTAATATGGATAGAATGCTGGAACTAGAACTTTCCATTTGACAAACACCAGTAATAATTAGATATCAAAATGATGGGTGAAAAATTGAGACATGCTGGGCATGGTAGCTCACACTTATAATCCGAGTACTTGGGAGGCTGAGACAGGAGGATTGCAGGTTCAAGGACAGCCTCAGCAACCTAGCTGAGACCCTGTTTTACAAATAAACAAACAACAAATTAAAAGAATAACCCTGGGTTCAATCTCCTGTACCAAAACAAAAACAACAATAAAAAAGATGAGATACGGGATGGTTTTGTGGTCTTAAAGTATCTCACCACAAGATGCTTGTTCATTACAAAGGAAGCACTAGAAAAACCAGATAATAGTACTTTAATTGAGTGATGAAGGTAATATCACCAATACTGAGGTATTTTGATGTTCTCTACTGATATTTTTCTGATAGGGTATGGTAGGCGTTAGTTTTGGTGATGCTCTACCAAAAATAAGTAACCTAAATTTAATTAGGAGGAAATACCAAACCCAAATTGAGGGACATTCTCTACAGAAAACTAGACTGTAGCCTTTAGAAATGTCAAGACTAAGCCGGGTGTGGTAGTGCACGCTTGTAATCCCAGCATTCGGGAGGCTGAGACCAGAGGATCCGGGTTCTCGGCCAGCCTCAGTTACCTAGTGAGGCACTCCGCAACTTAGTGAGACTCGGTTTCAAAATAAAGAATAAAAAATAGGGCTGGGGTATAGCTCGGAGGTAGAATGCCTCTGAGTTCAATCCCCAGTACCGGAAAAAAAAAAAAAAAAAAAAAAGAAATGTCAAGACTATAAGAGCCTAAGAAACGCTGAGAATCTTCCAGGTTGAGGAGATTGAGGAGACATGGCAACTAAATGCACGTTTGATCCCGGGTTTGATCTTGGACTAGAGAAAAGGAAATTAGTAGGTAATTGGGAAGATTTTATTATGCTCAGTATATCATAGACATAAGACTGAAATTTCAATAAAAAGTTAAGAAGAGTGAAGTTAAAAAAAAAATCACCTGCGTTTGAAGGAATCATATTCATGTGACATAGGGACTTGACAAGACATAGGGAATTTACAGATGATTAGTGTCCAGCTCAGTGGGCTGTAGTCATCTGCAGCTCACGCCTATCATCCGAGTACTTGGGAGGCTGAGACAGGAGGATTGCAGGTTCAAGAAGTGCAGTAGGTGGAATTATGTTAAGATCTTGGAGGTCCTGAATTATAAGAGAAATCCCAATTTTTAGATAAGCTAGTATATTTGAATACATGCTATAAATTCTTTTTTTGCATTCCATTATATTTGTGGCTATAGTGAAAGTACTTTAGTTTTAAAGAACATGTTTAATTTTTATTTTTATTATTGTCATTCTTAAATTGTTGTGCGGTGCTGGAGATTGAACCCAGGGCCCTGTATATCCTAAGTAAGTGCTCTACCACTGAGCTAAAACCTTGTGTCTTTGATTTCAGGTGGGAAAACATTTGATGTAATTGTGATAGATCCACCATGGCAGAACAAATCAGTTAAAAGAAGTAACAGGTAAGTAGAAAGAAATTACATCTTAGATATGCTTTTGAAAAACTCGAGTCCTTTGTACATTCTAGTTTAATATACTATAAATATTATGAGATAGGTTATCTGAAATAGAAAATGCTGTAAATATATTTTACACTTTCATTTTCTTTTCTTTTCTTTTTTTGTTTCGGTACTAGGGATTGAACTCAGGGGCGTTCTACCTCCAAGCTATACCCCCAGCTCTATTTTTTATTCTTTATTTTGAAATCGGGTCTCACTAAGTTGTGGAGTGCCTCACTAGGTAGCTAAGACTGACGGCGAACCCGGATCCTCTGGTCTCAGCCTCCCAAATGCTGGGATTACAAGTATGCGCCACCACGCCCAGCTTACACTTTCATTTTCTTAAGTAGATCGTTCTCTTGACATGGATCTATATATAGGTACAAGACTGTCAAGAGTACTTTTTTTATTAGTCGTTAAGTTACTACCTAAACCAGGTTTGTCTCTGTAATACCAAAGAACACATTTTTTTTTGGCGGTACTGGGGATTGAACTGAGGGGCATTCTACCTCCGAGCTATACCCCCAGCCCTATTTTTTATTCTTTATTTTGAAACGAAGTCTCACTAAGTTGCGGAGTGCCTCACTAGGTAGCTGAGGCTGGCCGCGAACCCGGATCCTCTGGTCTCAGCCTCCCGAATGCTGGGATTACAAGCGTGCGCCACCACGCCCGGCTCCCAAAGAACAACATTTTTACCTTCTTTGATATCAAATTCTAAAATTTAGAAATATGTGCCAAAATATTTCCAGTTTTCCTTAATAACCTGCTATGAAATAAATTTTAACTGATTTTGCATTTGTTAATATTTTTAATTTATGATGTACTCTTTGTTCTGTTACTTTTTATGGTATGTTCAGTTACTTAGCAAGATAATCCTTCCTTTTAATAATGTTTTTAGAACTTTCCCCTTTAGTTCTGTGAATGTCTACAGTTGCATTTTCTCTCACTCTTTGGTTTTCTTGACTAAACAATTCCTAGTTTGATTTAAATTTCATCTGAAATTTCTTCTTCTCACAGTTATCATCTGCTTCTTAACAATTTTTGTTTATGAGCTGTGCTAACAGGATATTTTTATTTTTAAGTTGCAAGAATCATTCAACGAATTCATGTGTCTATTCTGTATGTGTGTAGATATCTATATGTAAGTTTTTCCTGAACCACTTGAGAATGAGTTAAAGAGAAAGTTACTCTTAAATATGTTGTTGCATATTTCATAGAAATAGAGATACTGTTTTATATAATCATGATATATTATCAAAATAGGTAATTGACATTGATAACTGATAGAATGTTCTTATTCATACATTACTATTATCTATAGCTCTTACTCAAGTTTCACCAACTGTCTCAGAAATACCCTTTGTAACAAAATAAAATACTAGACTACATATTACATTTAGTTATCATATCTCTTTAGTATTCTTTAACTATCTTATTTGACTGATCTTTCTTTTCTTTTCTTTCTTTCTCTCTCTCTCTTTTTCTTTCTTTCTATTTGTGTGTGTGTGTGTGTGTATGTGTGTGTGTGGTAGTGGGGATTGAACCCAGGGGCATTTCACCTCCGAACTATACCCCCAGCATGATTTTATTTTTTTATTTGGAAATAGGGTGTCGCTAAGTTGCAGAGGGCCTTGCTAAATTTCTGAGGTGGCTTTGAACCTGCAGTCCTCTTGTCTCAGCCTCCCAAGTGCTGGGATTACAGGCGTGCACCACCATGTCCAGCTTTGGCTTTAATCTGTATATTTTCCCATAATAAACTAACTGTGCATGTCATAGCTTTCAGTAAGTTGAGTCTTTCTAACTGATGATTGAATCTGAGGGTAGTTCTGGAAATCACCTGAACTTATAGTTGGTTTTAGAGGGGAGGTCAATCTTGAGGACTATGTCTTCAAACTTTGTAGTTTCATTAACTCTGAGCAATATGTTTTCAGTTTTCTTGGATCTATATCTAGGAGGAGAACTGCTACACCCTGTGGCAATTTCATCTTTAAATTTTTTGAGGAACTGTTAAACTACTTTTCACAGTGGTACCATATTCCTACCAACAGTGAGGGTTCTAATATTCACATCTTCACCAACACTTGTTATTTTCTGTTTTTAAAAAAATTATAGTCATCAGCTGGGGCACGTTGGTACACACCTATAATCCCAGTACTTGGGAGGCTGAGACAGGAGAATTGCAGGTTAGAGACCAGTGTGTAGAAAGTTAGGGAAACCCTATTTCGAAATAAGGGCTATGGGTGTAGCTCAGGTAGAATGCCTCTGTGTTCAATCTTCAGTACCACAAGAAAGAAAAATTTGTTGACTTTTAAGAGTCTTTTATATATTTTGGATACTAGACCCTTATCAGCATATGATTTGCAAATATTTTCTTCCATTCTCTGGGTTGTCTTTTCACCTTCTTTATCATGTTCTGTGAATCACAAAGTGTGTGTGTGTGTGTGTGTGTGTGTGTGTGTGTGTGTGTGTGTTTAACGTGCTTTCATGATTTTATTTTTCTTTAAAAAATTTTTTTGTATTGTAATTGTACATGATAACGAGATTCCTAGTGATACATTCTTACACGCACATAACATTATTTGGTTTGTTTCCTTCCTCATCCCTCTCCTACCGATCTCTCTTCATGCTGTCCCTTTTGTTCCTTTTTCTCTCTAGCTTCCACATATGAGAGAAACTCACAATCCTTGATTTTCTGAGCCTGGCTCATCTCACTTAACATGATCTCTAGTTCCATCTATTTTTCTGCAAATGACAGAATTTTTTTTTTTTTTATGGCTAAGTAAAACCCTGTTGTGTGTATGTTCCACGGTTTCTTTATCCATTCATCTGTTGATGGATACCTGGGTGGTTCCATAAGCTACTACGAGTTGGAAACACAATGGTTTTCATTTTGATGTAGTCCAGTTTATCTGTTTTTTTCTTTGGGTGCATATGCTTTTGGTGTTGTATTTAAGAAACCTTTGCCTAAACTATGGTGATAAATATGTATACGTATTTCCTTTGAAGAGTTGATACTATTATATACTTTCTTTTGTAATACCGAAAGACAATATATATTGCTCAGTGATTCCTATGAGATTAGAGCTAGAAGAGGGAATGTGAATATTTCCTCCCCCCCCAATCAACCTAATTAAATAAAATTAAGACAACCAAGAAATATGCAGTTATGGAAACCATGTCACTTCAAATTTTTGACCTGACATTCTTCATACTGTTAATCTTTTTTTTTGTGTGTGCTGGGAATTGAAACGAGGGGCATTCTACCTCTGAGCTACACCCCCAGTTTTATTTCATTTTGGAAACAGGATCTTGCTAAGTTGCTGAGGCTGTCCTTGAACCATCAATTCTCTTATCTTAGCCTCCCAAGTGCTGGGATTATAGGTGTGTACCTCCAATGCTTGGCTGCAAAGTTAGTCTTTAAAAATCATCCCTTTGATTATGAGAAATGCTAGGCTTCTGGGTGATTACTAGTCTAGATGCCCAGAAACTTGGGTGCTTGAAATTTGAATTCTTTGACTCATTTATTTGTTTTTGACTATTCTGGACATAATACACTTGCCTTGCGTTAAAGCTAGATTCCAGTGTTTGTTGCTTTTGGCTGTTGCGGGGCCATTGGCTTTTTTCAGATCGAATATATGGAATTGAGGAATAAAATAGAGAAGGTGGAAAAACTAAGTGAAAATCAGTCCTTAACTATAGATAGGAGACTGAATTAAAGGAAATTCTTTCTTTTCTCTATGCTTCCTTCTCCTCCTTTCACCTTTGTCCTCTCCTTTTCTTCCTTTTCCCTCCCCTTTCTCTTCATGTTCTTCTTTTAAAATGGAACAAATAAGCACATTTATAGGCTGACGGTAGAAAACTACTAGAGAAGTTGAAGATACAGAAGGAGGGGGAGCTTGGGTGCTACAGGAGACCAGAAGATGGGGGGAGTAGGAGAGCAGCTGGAGGGTGAGCTTCAGTGGGTGAAATCCTGCCGTCTCCCACGAGAAGGAGGTATTTAAAGGTATATGCAAGGAGAAGGGGCTGGATCACTGAAGGCACCTAAGATTTTTATTTTGACTGATCTATGAGTTAGCTTCATCTGCCAGCAGTCAGTTTTGGCACGGGACCTGAAAAGTGGTGGGACTTGTGTTACTTGACCAAGGATATGTAAAATAATTGATGAGGAGTTTTGAACATGGGTTTACTAAGCTTTTAGTAGTGCAATTCTTCTGCATTTTTTTTCTGCCTGATTTTCCCTGTAGGAAGAAGTTGAATGAAGTTTTGGCATTGAGTTAAGATGGAAGGTTTGCAGGAACAGTGAAGCTGAAGGGGAAAGGAGGGAAGGGAACTAAGGGTGCTAGAGAAAAGGCAGGCAAGTGATTGGAAGACATTGGGAAGAGGTGAAAGTGGTCAGGAAGATACTGATAGACTTGAAAGGGGAGGAACAGAGTATAGAATGCATAGAACATAGTCAAAGAACAGGTCAGAGGAGGCCAGAGGTTGAGGTTTATGGGCCAGGTGATGGCATCGGAGCGGTTCTGTGTGTCTAGGTGAAGACTAGTTGAGATGTGGACACTGTGGGAGCGCTGCGCTGGAATGCTCTCAGAGCTTCCGTCCTCACTGGGTTTGCAGAGGACAGGTGAACGGGGTTCACTCTGGAGCATCATAGGCCAGCAGAGCTGGGTCGTGCACCTCTCACAGGGAAGAACGATTCCAGGCTGAGGGGACTGAGGTGGAGGGTAGAAGCCGCAGTGGAGGATGGAGGAGGAGACCGGCCTCTCCCTCCCGCTGTGTTATAGCAAGGCCATGTTCATTTGCCTGGGTATTGTACAGCAGGTAGTGTTCTAACAAGACAAACCAGACTTCATGCTGTTAATGGTCAAGAAATGCAAGACTACAGTTTTTGCTGATTACATTTTTTTTTTTTTTTTTTTTTTTTTTTTGCAGTACTAGGGATTGAACCCAGGGGCATTCTGTCTTCGAGCTATACCCCTAGCCCTATTTTTTGTTCTTTATTTTGAAAAGGGGTCTCATTAAGTTGCAGAGGGCCTCATTAAGTAACTGAGGCTGGCCACAAACCTGTGATCCTCCTGTCTTAGCCTCCCAAGTACTGGGATTACAAGCGTGCGCCACCACACCCGGCTTCATTTCATTTTGAAACATGGTCTCACTAAGGATGATAGGTTGGGGTTGAGAATGTGGTGGGCAGGAGACACAATTGGATGAGATGGTGGGGCTAGCGTTTTGTGTAGCATTAAGGATATAGGAGCATGAGAAGCTTTATTGAAATAAATTGGCTTTAGCCTTATCAAACTCGCAACATTTATGTGGTGCCAGGTAATGTCTGTGGGGTTTGACTTGGGTCATTGAGGCATAAGTTTCAGGACTCAGTGTGACGGGGCTTCTGTGTTACATGTGGATAATGGGACCCAAATTATTTGCTTAATTTTGAATTGGAGAAAAACGTGATAAATAGGAAAATTACCGAAATGTAATGCACTTAAAAGTGATAGAAAAAAGTAGAGCCTGACAAATCTAAACTAGTAAAAAGGAAAAATGAAGCTGTTTTTGACTTTTGGATAATCCTGTGTGTCCACCAGGTGTCACTGTGGCTTTATACTTGTGACTCAGAAATAAACAGCAATAGGAGCTTTGTATTTGTGGGGGTCAGTGATATGACGTGTCTTTCCCTGCTTAGTTTTCTTTTTTTGCAGTGAATCTTGGTAATATTTTTTCTGTTCATTTTTAGATACAGTTATTTGTCACCACTGCAAATAAAGCAGATGCCTGTCCCTAAACTGGCTGCTCCGGGCTGTCTCATCGTTACGTGGGTCACCAACAGACAGAAGCACTTACGTTTCGTTAAGGAAGAACTTTACCCTTCTTGGTCTGTGGAGATACTTGCTGAATGGCACTGGGTGAAAGTAAGTCCAGAAGTTAGTTTCCTGGTTAAGATTATGTGACATACACGTCACATAAAGGTAATATTTTTAGTGCTTAGCATGTCACTGCTCTCCTTTCATGGGGTCCAAAGAAAACTTCTGCTTCACAGCTCCACACTAAGGCATTTACCATTTCTTTTCCTGTTTTCTTCTTCTTTTTTTTTTTTTGTGATACTGGTGGCTGAACCCAGGGGCATTCTACCTCTGAGCTACACTCCTAGCCCTATTTTTTATTCTTTATTTGAAACAGGGCCTCACTAAGTTGCAGAGGTCCTCACTAAGTAGCTAAGACTGACTGCGAACCCGGATCCTCCAGTCTCAACCTCCCAAGTACTGGGATTACAAGCGTGCACCACCATGCCTGGCGTTTTTTCTTCTTCTTAATAGTAGAGTCCCAAACTGTTGGCCTGGGGAAATCAAGTCAGGAAATAGCAGGATAAAATTTTTAAAAGCCTCGATATCCCCAGTTTAAGAAACAACCCATGAGACATTTGGAAGGCCGTCCATCTCCAAACATAGACAGCTTTACCCTTCCTCTTCTTCCCCTTTACACACCCACATTTCAGTCACCTCCTTTGCCCTTGCTCTTGTGTTTCTGGGGATGAGGACAGAAAACAGCAAAATAAACCATTGGCTAGAGGGTGGGAAGATACAGAACCAGGAACCTTTTATGCTCTAAATTTTAATGTAAGTCCTTAGGGCCTTACATGGTGCTCAGCATATTTTTGAAAGAAATTATTCCAACTCTAGGGTTGGTGGAACAATCTGTTATATCTCTAGATGGTATAAGAACACAGACACTCCCCACACCCCAAAATGCAGAAAAGCCGGGCATGGTGGCGCACGCTTGCCATCTCAGTAGTTGGGAGGCTGAGACAGGAGGATCGCAAGTTCGAGGCCTGCCTCAGCTACTTAGTGAGGCCCTCTTGGACTTAATGAAACTTTGTTTCAAAATAAAGAATAAAAAATAGGGCTGGGGGTGTAGCTTAGAGATAGATTGCCTCTGGGTTCAATCCCCAGTTCTGCAAAAAAAGAAAAAAATAAAAAAATAAATAAAAAATGCAGAAAAGTAAGGTCTTAGTTCATGGTCCATTGGCCATTCTTTTAAAGATAAACTGAGTATTCAGCTAAATTCCATAAAAACCCCTCCTGACTTTGAAAAACTAAGCCAAGTTATAAGCAATCCAATGCTTAATATTAATACAATTGGTATATTTACTTTAGACACAGCTGAGCTGTATTTTCATGTGATTTTGTATACTTTGTATTCTACTTGAATATATTTTAAAAGTTGTGTACACTGTATATTTGTACCTGCTTTATGGGAAAGGGTGAACAATATTTACAATTGTATCTTTGCTGTCATGACATTATTTGGTATTGGTCTTAGTTGATTTGCTATAGGACCATGATGGGAAAGTAACATCCCATTCTACTTTGCCTATTTTGATAGCGTTTTTTTTTTTTTTCTTTACAGTTTTAGAGATCAAACTCAGGGCTTTGTATATGCTAAGCATATGCTCTACTACTGAGTTTTATTAGTTTTTTTTTTGTGTGTGTGTGGGGGGGGGTATTGAGAATTGAACCCAGGGGCATTCTACCTCTAAGCTACCCCCCAACCCCGCTTTTTTTTAAAGTTACTATTTTTTGAAACAGGGTTTCCTAAGTTGCTGAGGTTGGCCTCAATTTTGCAGTCCTCCTGTCTCAGCCTCCCCAGTACTTGGTATTATAGGCATTCACCACCACACCTAGCAATCTGATAGTTCTTTTATAGTCAGAGACTGGGGCCAAAATCAGGAAGAGGTCACCTTTTGAAATCAAACCCAGGAATATGTTATTACATAGAAACCAAGACTATTCAACTCTATTTATAGTCAATTCTAAGAGATGGTATGATAAGACCAGAGTTAACAAAAATACAACATAACAGAGGGAGTAATCTGCATTGAGTTTAAAGGCTAGCTGAAGAATAAGAATTTGCCACTGTTTATACAGCATTATAACCATTATAACCAGACACGTGGTGTCTGGTTAGCCTTATAGGGGAGATAGAGGGACCTTTTTTTTGTGTGTGTGTGTGTGGTACTGGGGATTGAACCCAGGAGCATTCTATCTCCAAGCTCCATCCCCAGCCCTATTTTTTATTCTTTATTTTGAAACAGAGTCTCACTAGGTTGCAGAGGGCCTCACTAAGTAGCTGAGGCTGGCCACCAACCTGTGATCCTCCTTTTTTAATCTCCCAAGCACTGGGATTACAAGTGTGCACCACCACACTTGGCTTGAGATAGAGGGACTTTCTGATTACTAATGTGGTTGCTTAGGTACCTCAGTAAAGGATAAAATATTCCATAGATAACATGAATATTCTGGCAGTTTAAGATATATATATCTCCATTGTAAATTAATGAATGATATTATTATAAATTATATTTTTGAACTTGACTGACTAAGTGAATCTTTGGGTCTGGCCATCCCAGGGTGAAATGACAATATCGAATTTCTGAATTTATTATGCTAAGGGTCAGTCTCTGGACTAGCTATTGTTTTATCTCTTCAACTCTCGAGCTTTTCCTTAGTAATTTTAGCTCTGGTAGTATTTTGTGTGTGTGTGTGGGGGGGTAGAGGGGTGGTGCTGGGGATTGAACCAGAGGGAGTTCTACCTCTGAGCTATAACCCCAGCCCTATTTTATTCTTTATTTTTGAAATAGGGTCTCACTAAGTTGCAGAAGGCCTCACTAAGTTGCTGAGGCTGACTACAAACCACAATATCTCCTGTCTCAGTCTCCCAAGTACTGGGATTATAAGCATGCAACACCACGCCCGGCTGCTCTGGTAGTCTTTTTTTTTTTTTGCAGTACTGGGGAATGAACTCAGGGGCATTCTACCTCCAAGCTATACCCCCAGCCCTATTTTTTATTCTTTATTTTGAAACAGGTTCTCACTAAGTTGCGGAGTGCCTCACTAGGTAGCTGAGGCTGGCTGCGAACTCGGATCCTCCGGTCTCAGCCTTCCAAATGCTGGGATTACAAGCGTGCGCCACCATGCCCGGCTCTGCTAGTCTTTAATGACTCTGTTTCCTTTAAGTAAAGGAATAGGTTTTATTTTTTATCTACTTAGTTATATTGTTGGTAATTAGTAAATGCCATTTGAATGAACTAATAAATGAATTAATGATAATATGGTTTCCAGGAATAAATTCTAATGAAAAATAGAGCTTGTTTATGTGTAAGATGATAAAGAGTTATATTTAAAATATCTATTATATAAATGAATTTTTATTTTCATTTACTTATTTATTTATTTTTTGTGGTACTAGAGATTGAACCCGGGGGCATTCTACCTCCAAGCGATACCCCCAGCCCTTTTTGTTTTTGATTTTGAAACAGGATCTCACTAAGTTGTTGAGGCTGGCCTTGAACCTGTGATCTTCCTGTCTCAGCCTCTCAAGTACTGGGATTATAGGCGTGTATCACTATGCCTGGTTATAAATGAATTTTTAAAAGTCTCTTAGAGCTACATTGCCCAGTATGGTAGCCATTAGCAGATGAGCTCATGTGATTCTTCAGTGTTTGAAACATCACTACTCAAAATGGAGACTCACTGTTAAATGTAAAATATGCATCAGACTTTTGTGTGTGTGTGTGTGTGTGGTCCTGGGGATTGAACCCAGAGGCATTCTCTCTCCGAACTACAACCCCAGCTCTATTTTATTTTTATTTTGAAACAGGGACTCACTAGGTTGATGAGTCTCACTACTTGCTGAGGCTGTCCTCAAATTTGTGATCCCAAGTCCTGGGATTACAACCGTGTGCCACCACGCCCGGCTTGCATCAGACTTTAAAGACCTAATAGGAAAGGAAGACTGTAACGTACTTCAATAACTTTTTTGAATTAATTACATATTAAAATTTTATTTTGGATATGTTAAACTAAATATATTATTAAAATTAATTTCACTGCATTCTCTTTTTAATGTTACTACTAGAAAACTTAAAATTACATATGTGGTTTACATTTTTTATTGGACAACTCTAGCTTTGAGGTTTAGTAATTTCTTTTTTTGTTTTTTTGAGTGGAAACTATAGTGATGAGGGAAAAATGATCCTTTTTTCTTTTCTGGCTCCTTCCTGTCAGATTACCAGTTCAGGAGAGTTTGTGTTCCCGTTGGATTCTCCACACAAAAAGCCTTATGAAGGGCTTATACTGGGGAGAGTTCGAGAAGAAACCACTTCATCATTAAGGTAAGAAAGGTGAATTTTCAAAATTACATGCATGCATTAATTTTTAGGCTTTTAAAATTTATTAATGTAGTGATCATTAATTTTTCTTAATTTTTACATTTTTGAAAATATGAAAATGGCCCAGAGCAAAACAGTATGAATTGTATGACACATGAAATTTTATATTACCTTTTGTTTTGTTTAGTAGCTGTCATTATTGTGGAAAATGCCCTTCATTGATTCTATTCTTGGATTTATTGTAAATCAGATACTATTTGGAAGGGGAAAAAACTAATGCAACTGTGACTTACAATGAAAAATTATTCTGTAAAATCTAGTTAACTGTCTTGTTGTGTCTTATTAAGCAATGCAGCTGCAGAGGCGCGCCCTGTTCCAGATCACAAGCTGCTTGTCAGCGTGCCCTGTGCTCTTCACTCTCATAAGCCCCCTCTTGCCGGTATGTCTTTATGAAATAGAACGAGAGGACTTGAAAACGTTGAAAAGGGATTAAATCTAGTATGTGAGTGGTCTATAAGTTTGGAAATGAGATCAGATGTGTGTTGTTTAACGTTCTAGAATTCTGTGGCAGAACTTGCGCAGTAGGAACAGACTGGTCATACATTGCTGCAGTGTTGCCTGCTCCACCGTTTTCAGGTTCCTCTTCCTGGTGGCTGCTCCTCCCTCACTGCCCTGGACAGAATGGAGGCCTGTGAGAGCAGCTGAGAATGCATTTCAGCAGGGGGCTTGATTTTGCCATCAGCTTTTAGTACAGGTTTGCTGGTTTCAGAACTAGCAAATCCCTTGCTTGTTCGAAGACCAGAAATTCAGAACTGAGGTAGCAAGAATTCTCTTGATATTTGGTAGACATTATCAGTTTTATGTTTTGTTTTGTTTTTGTGGTATTGGGAATTGAACCCAAGGGAGTTTTACCTCTGAGCTCTACCCAGCACTTTTTATGTATTTTTTTTATTCTGAAATAGTCTTGTGCTGGAGTGGTACACACTTGTAATCACAGTACTTGGGAGGCTGAGACAGGAGGATTGCAGACTTGCATCCAGCCTAAGCAACTTATGCCCTCTGCAACTCAGTGAGACCCTGTTTCAAAATAAAACATAAAATAGGCGTGGGGATGTAGTTTAGAGGTAGAATGTCCCCATGGACACATACATACACACACATACACACACACATACACATGCACACACATATGCACGCACGTGCCCACACACACACACCCCTTGGCCCCCCAAAATAAAAACAGGGTATTGCTAAGTTACTACTCATTGTCCTCGAACCTGCAATCCTCCTGTCTCAATTTCCCAAGTACTGAATTTTAAGTTCTTAAAGAGGAAATGCTGCTTTTCTGAAAGACTGGAAAAGGTAGTTGCTATAGCTTGCAGATCTTGGTCTTAATGCTTTAGTGTTATGTTCATCATTCAGTGAAACTAAGCAGCAAGACTAGTGGGAAGTGTTGCTTTGGAGATTGACTGACTCGCAGTTGATTCCTGGCTCTGCTATTTGGGCAAGTTACTTGAATTCTTTTCCACTTTGAATTCTTCATTTAAAGAGGTAGTAATGATATTTAGTATTTCAGAGTTGTAAGGATTTTTTATGATATATTTCAAACACTATAGCACACAGGAGTTTTAAGTAAATGCTAAATTTGTTGGGTGAGAATTTAATAACGTAGGCATGTAAGTCCTTGAGAGATTCTGAATTTGATATTCAAAGTTTACTTTTCAGAGAATTTTTTTCAGGAATATATTTTATTATTTGATGGTTCCTACTTAAAAACAAACCCAAAAATCCTGTAAAATGCCACTTAGGAAAACTATAGGCAAGTTATCACTTTATTTTTGCAGAATATGGAAACAGAGTGAATACAAATACTCAAGAGAATTATTTTGGTAGCACACAGAATTCCTGTTATCTTAAATTACTTAAACAAGGGAGTCTTTAGTATTCTTTAATTTGAGAATTATTCAGATGACTGTGGGATCCTCAGTGAATAATCACCTTCAAACTTTGGATGTATAAACTCTTTAATATATTAAGTTTTTACTTAAATGAAAAGTGAGGCTGTATTGTTCTTTGAGGAAAAAAATTATATTTAACATCAGTTATACTTGATGGAGGAAATCTAATCTGTATTACTCTTGTTTGAATTTTCCTTATCATTTGGTGAGTACCAAAGCTTAATTTGGTTGTTTTAGGGCTTATGTTTTACTTTAAACTAGCGGAGCGTGGTGGGGCATGCCTGTAATCCCAGTACTTGTGAGGCCAAGACAGGAGGATTGCAGGTTTGATACCAGCCTCAGCAACTTAGCAAGTCTTACAGCAACCTAGCAAGACCTTGTTTCAAAAGAAAAAAAATAAACATAGGGCTGGGGGTGTATAGAATGTCCTTTGGTTCAATCCCCTGTATCACACACAAACATATGCACAAGAGGTCTAAAATCTAAGACCCAAAATCTTTCGTTATGACATTTTGTTATAGTTAAACTATTTATTAGTTTCTTTTTTTTTTTTTAATTTTTATTGTAGTAGTTCGTGCAATATTGCATACATCTTTGTTAAGTACAAATTGTTAACAACATATTTGCACAAAATTCTCATTTGACCCCTTCCCCGATTCCCTCCCCATTCCCTCCCTCTCCCTCCCCCTAAGGTTCACTTCAGTGAGTGACCTTGATATGATTGTGTAGGTACATCATGTGCTTTAGGGTGTCCCTCTGCCCCTTTAAAATAGAATTAAAAGTATATTTAAAAATTCTTAAGAGAAAAGATTTTAGATTTTATAATAGTGAATAAAAATGTCTTGCCCTAAAGTATTATAGCCTTCTGTCTACAAAATGCAATTCTTCTATCCTCCCATTAGAGAGCAGCAAAAACATATTTTTAGTATTGAGAACATTTGAAAACAAGTGTTTGGGGGAAAAATCTGAAAGATTCAATATAAATTGGTTAAGTAGTGATAGCTAAGAAATATTTGCAATACTTTGTTTTTGAGTTCATGTTATTATATATGGTTTATATATTTTAGGTAGACAGTAGGACAAATTAAAGCCATCAGAAAGTACCTTTTAAAGTTCTGTGCATATTTTGCCCTGAAATCATAACTCTAGGGATTTATATAATACATGTCCTGTATATAATGCTTAGGACTTTTACCTGTAATGGTCTTAAGCTGTTTTATGTGTATTCATAAAGTGGAATGTTCTCTCTCTTGCTTCTTAAACACATCAAGGTTTTTTAAAAAAAGTTTGTTATTTTTTTTGCTTATAATCTTAACATTTTAAATGTGTATTCCTAAATTTAGGGATTTAAGGTAAGAAAATTATGAAATGAAAGTATTGAATCAAAATTTTGATCTTCATATTTTATATTAGAGGAATTTCCACTCTTTTTTCTTACTTACTTTTTCTTTCTTACTTTTTTTTTTTTTTTAACTTACTAGTTAAACGTGGCTGACGATATTATATGCACTGATATTTGGGCCATTTGGGCCCTTTCTCTCCTTTTTGTGCCCTATGCTTCAGAGCAAAAGGGACATACTTAATAATGGATTGATTGATTGCTGTCCAGTTGTTGGAGGAAGGCTTAACATTCACAAATGTTATCTAATTGTTTAAGCATATGTATGTCATACTAGTTAAACTTATTTTCACATTTATTTCAAAATGCAAATTTATTTGCATTGCATATATTTTAAAATAGATTTTAAAATTAGTAAGAAGCTGGACATGGTGGTGCATGCTTGTAATACCAGTACTTGGAAGGCTTGAGACAGGAGGATCACAGGTTTGCAGTCAACCTCAGCTTAGGGAGGCCCTCCGCAACTTAGCGAGACCCTGTTTCAAAATAATAAAAAATAGGGCTGGGGGTGTAACTCAGGTAGAATGCCCCTGGGTTCAATCCCCAGTGCCTATATAAATTAATAAATAAGTAAATTTAGTAAGACTAATACATTTCCATTAGCTTTTATTTCTTTTGCCTTGTGCTTGAAATAAAACAAATGTGGTTAACATTATAAAACACTATTTGGTGTTATTTTCAGAGTATAGAAATAAATGAGTTTAGGTTGTATGCATTTTTCCTCTCCAAGTACTGGCCATCTTTTTATAAGAGGTTATGAACTCATAAAACATGGAAATTTTGTTTTCTTTGTTAAGTTCCTTAGCCCTGATTGTAATGGGTGCTCAGAATAGTAAACATTTTTGATTGGCTGACTCTAGTTTAAAATTCCAAAATAAGGGTGCTAACATCTTTGTACCTGAAAACTTAACAACCTAAGCAAAACAAAAATCAAGCAAACAAAATTGTTTCACTGTACTTTAGACCACATTGAAAGTGAATTGAGGCTGGTAAGGCATTGAATTTATGGGAGGAAATGAAAACATGATTTAGGATTATTGTTCTCTATGAGTATAGAAATCTTTCTCTTTCAAGTTTAGTAACATTTAGTTACATACTTATGATGCAACTAGTAGTTTTCACTTCAGCATCTTCTAGAAGCCATCAAAGACCAAATTTGAGTTCAGCTGAATCATAGACAATGAAAATGTTCATTTTTTTCTTTGATTTTTGATAAAATAGGACCAGTACTTTCAGACAAAATGAGCAAATATTTTGCTTCAAGAGCAATTGAAGAACATTATAAAACCTAAAGTATTCTATATACTGTCTTTGAAATGTTACCTATATCAATTATTCCTAAGGAAGCCTTATCATTCTTAGAGGGAATTTGATAGGTTTCATCTAAGCTCTGCCTTACATAACAATTATAAACTATTTTTACCTGTTCTAGTGCTTTATTTTTTATTTTTTGGTGGCACTGAGAATTGAACCCAGGGCCATTTTACCTCTGAGCTGCACCCCCAGCCCAATTTTATTATTTTATTTGGAAACAGGGTCTCATGAAGTTGCTGAGGCTGGCTTTGAATCTGCGATCCTTCTGTCTCAGCTTCCCAAGTACTGGGATTACAAGTATACTTCACCATGCCCGGCCTGTTCTAGTGCTTTAGAATAGCTAACCAGCAACATGATCAAAGTAAATTGGTCTAAATATTTTTCATCCACTGAGTATGTACTTTAAAAAAAGCCCAATCTTTTTTTTTTTTTTTTGGTGCTGTGGTTTGAACCCAGAGGCATTCTACCTCTGAGCTATACTCCCCATCCTATTTTCTTTTATTTTTGTATTTTGAAACAGGGTCTCACTAAGTTGCAGAGGGCCTCATTAAGTTGCTGAGGGCTGGCTGTGAACCTGTGATCCTCCTATCTCAGCCTCCCAAGTATTGGGATTACAAGCATGCACCACTACACCTGGCTTTTTTTTCTGTTTAATGTAGATCATAGCTGTTTAGTCAACATATTATATAAGGTACTTTTAATGTAATAGTTACTAATATATTAAGTAAGGAATGCTTAATTGTGGAAGTAATATGGTGAAATTATATGTAAAGAAAGATCCAAAGTTCAAATGTGAGGGGATGTTCTTGGTACTACCAAATTATACCTAAGGGAGCTATAGTTATTTATCAGTGATTTGTTCTTAATATTTCTATCTATATGCAAGTCTTCATTTATTATTCTTTCACTAAAATATGTACTACAAAGGACTTATATTTTATCTTCTTTTAAAATGGGTTGTTTCTTTAGAGGTTTTTTTTTCATGCACAGATTATATTTATTAAAAAACAAAGTAAATTAGTTCTCAGGAAATATGTCAGCAGTATTGAAACACCAAAGAGTCATCTATGTGGGTGTTAAATCCTGACTTCTCATCTATAAATGAAAAGCAATAAATCAGGACTACTGAAATGTAAATATATATTGTTTCCAGTCTCAAGGATGTTATTTCAAATGTCTTCTAACTAAAAATAGTAAAGCCTGTGATAAAATCCTTGACATTAATTTGCTGTCTTTATTTAAAAAATGAAATATTCCTCCCTCTTCTACTCTTACCTGCCAAAAGGAAATTGATTTCTTTTTTAATAGCAATTTTTGTATTTTTTTCTCTTTTTTGGACAGAGATTCTAAAAGACTACATCAAGCCAGATGGAGAATGTTTGGAATTGTTTGCTCGAAATTTACAGCCAGGTTGGACTAGTTGGGGCAATGAAGTTCTCAAGTTCCAACACTTGGGTTATTTTATTACTTTGGAGCCTGGATGCTGATTATGATCTCACCCTTCTCCCTTCATTCTAAGGAATTTTTTCTTTTATTCTCACCTACCATGCTTAGAGATGTAAATATGATTTGAGTTTAGGCTGGACATGGTGGCACACGCTTGTAATCCCAGCATTTGGGAGGCTGAGACCGGAGGATCCGGGTTTGAGGCCAGCCTCAGCTACTTAGTGAGGCACTCTGCAACTTAGTGAGACCCTGTTTCAAAATAAAGAATAAAAAATAGGGCTGGGGGTATAGCTGGGAGGTAAAATGCCACTGAGTTTAATCCCCAGTACTGCAAAAAAAAAAAAAAAAAAAAAAAGATTTGAGTTTTTAGTTAAGTGACCAGAAGTGACCGTCATTCATGTAATTTTGAGATGGATTTTACTTCAGCTGAACTAATAGCCCACATTATTTTAGACTGCCTACAATTAAAGAGGTAAGCAGTTGACACGAAGGCAAGGCTGTGCTATTGAATGAGTCCAGTGAGCATGTACTGCAGACCACACGTCAGAATCCTGCTTATGAATGTGATTTGTCCATACCCTGTTGTAAAAGTAATTGGAACCCTCATTCTAAAAAATCAGGAGTTTCACACCAGAGTTCCAATTTTTGCTGCTCCTAACCATCGGATGTTCTGGGTACACTAAGGCCTGTGTTGTCTCCTGGAATCAACTTGCAGGACCTGGTGATGGCTGCTCACTTGGGAAGGAGCACGTGCTCTCCTCCTGACCCTAGTGCTGCCCTTGGCCCCCACGCTGCTCACCTGGGTTACTTCCTTGACCCCTGCAACACCTGAATTTGCAGAGTATCCACTGGTCTGCCAAGTACTACATCACCGTGTCGAGTTTATGCAGCAGTTTTAGAGTTGGTGTGTGTGTGTGTGTGGTACTGGAGATTGAACCCAAGGGCATTCTACCTCCAAGTTACACTCCCAACCCTATTTTATTCTTATTTTGAAACAAGGTCTTACTAGGGTGATGAGAGTCTCACTGCTTGCTGAGTCTGTCCTTGAACCTGTGATCCTCCTGTTTCAGCCTCCCAAGTACTGGGACTACAGGCATGTGCTACCATGCCTGGCTTTTTAGAGGGTTTTTAAACTTAACTTAAGGTTACTTTTCAAGCATTTCTTGGTTTTGCCTGTTTTTTTTTCTAGAAGAAAATTAAAAGCTGTTTCTTATAAAATGTCAAAAAGTAAACACTGCTTATGGCTGTGAAAAAGTACTTAAAGTATTTACAGATTTTCTACAAATAAATATTTTTCTACATGGTAATAAAAGTGTTTGTTTATTTACTTAGTATCTGCGGGGCTGAGGCTCCAGTGTAGGTCTTTGCTTACATTACACTCTACCACTGAGCTACAACCCAAACTCCTGCTAAGCAAAATATTTTGACTGAAATGATTCTTTGAAAAGCATGTTTATTTATTATGTATTACCTTTTAAAAATTTTGAGGCATGGTTTTTGTACAGTAAAATGCTCCAGTTTTAAATATAGAGTTCAGTGAGTTTTGAAAACATGTAATTGTCTGCCTACTGCCATAATCATAACAACAGTATCTTACCTTCACCTCCAAACGTAGTCTCTGCAGTCAGTCCCTCCTCCTGTATTTGGCCCTTGCAAACAGTGATCTGATTCATCAGTGTAATGTGTTTTTAGGATTTCATTTAAATGGAATTGCACAGTGTATTGTGTCTGTCTTCTTTTACTTTATTTATTTGTTTATTGTGGTACTGGGGATTGAACCCAGGGGCATTCTACCTCTGAGCTACACCTCCAGCCCTATTCTTTATTCTTTGAATCAGGGTCTCACTAAGTTGTAGAGGGCCTCACTTAATAGTTGAGGCTGACCACAAACCTGTGATCCTCCTGTTTTAGCCTTCCAGGTACTGGGATAACAAGCATGCATCACCATGCATCACGCCTGGCTTACTTAGCATTTTTAGAAGAGTAAACTGTTTACAAATGATTTACTAAGTAAAATGTTAGAGTGAAATGGCTCTTTGATAAGCTTGCCAGTTTACTGATTATGTCAAAGAAAAATATGTTTTTTTTTTTTGTGGTACTAGGGATTGAACCCAGGAACATTTTTATCTCGGATCTATAACCCTGGCCCTATTTTTAAATTTTTATTTTGAAACAGGATCTTGCTAGGTTAATGAGAGTCTCACTACTTGCTGAGGCTGTCCTCGAACCTGCAATCCTCCTGACTCAGTCTCCCAAGTACTGGGATTACAGGCATGCGCCACCACACCTGGTTAAAAAATGTTATTTTTGAAGTTTGTTCTTTGAGGATAGTATCAGAGGCTTATTTTGTGTTTCTAGAGGTATTCAAATTTGTTATTTAACAGGGAAAAGTTATTAAATTTGAAGCAAACTCATTTGAAATTCTTTTCAACCTCTGGTATTTTTAGATTTATATAGTCTGTGGAAACATTTTATCCTTACCAAGTTTTTGGACTTTCATTTTTGCATCATGAATATTGGTACTAAAAGAGAAGATGGAATTTTTATTCAACAATTTTAGTGTTCAAGGGGCAGGAGTGCTAGTCTTAAATCTGCTCCTAATTTGTATAGCTTCTAAGTCTTACTTCTACCACTTGTTTAATTATTAGGCTCTTTTGAACAAACAAGTCTGCAAAGTAAAACAGTTGCTCACCTTGCGAGAGCAGGAGTAAAAGTGTATGAGCAGCGAGCTTGGACATCACCACACTCAGCTTTAGCAACTAGCTGGCGAATTAACATATTATAAGGTGTTTGCATTCGAAGCTTTTCACGTTGCCTTTAAAACTCGTAAGAATTTTCTAGTTTTTTTCCTATCATGTTCCTTTTTTTTTTTTTTTTGCAGTACTGGGAGTTGAACTCAGGGGCATTCTACCTCCGAGCTATACCCCCAGCCCTATTTTTTATTCTTTATTTTGAAACCAAGTCTCACTAAGTTGCGGAGTGCCTCACTAGGTAGCTGAGGCTGGCCGCGAACCTGGATCCTCCGGTCTCAGCCTCCCGAATGCTGGGATTACAAGCGTGCGCCACCACGCCCGGCTCTTATCATGTTCCTTTTAAGAGGTTTAAGTCTTTTAAGATTCTTGGGGATAATGCTTGAGCAAAGGGATGGAACTCAAATGTGTTGAATAATATATGTTATTTTGTGCCATGCTTTTTGCATATTGATGCATTTATTTGCGCAGCCTGAGGGATAGATGTGCTCTTCATTTACTAGTTGAGAAAACCGAAGCCAACGAGTGTCATTTGTTGGTAAAAATGTGGTTATGTACATGACTAGGATCAGTGTGCACATCCCCTGACTGAACCCATGCTGTATGGTGTGGAGGAGCCTGGGAAACTGAGCAAAGATTAAGTGGTTGCCATTTCTCAAGTGATGCCATGGCACTCCAGTCTGTCTCCTCTGGCCCTGGAGTCCTACTTGGACTTAGAGGCCGTGGACTTGCTGTGGACATTCTAGCCTTGCAGACTTTGCTTCCACATGATTAACTGCTAGCACCCTTCAAGAAACGTAGGGAACCATGCCTCCTCCTTCATATCCTTGGAACTCCTGCCTCTCTCTGGACACTCTTTCATCTCCCACAGGGAGTCTATTAGAGCAAAATCACAGAACAGTAACTACTCTCTGGGAAGCTGATGTTCTTCAACTTGATCTCTTTTGTCGCTTGCCCTCCTTTCTCATTCCGTCTTTGCTTTTACCCTTTAGTAGACATTTGACATTTGACTTAGTTTTTTTTTTTTCTTTTTCTTTTTGGTACTTGGGGTTGAACTCAGAAGCATTCTACCTCTGAGCTACACCCCCAGCCCTATTTTTTAGTTTGAAACAGGGTCTTGCTAAGTTGCTGAGAGCATCACTGAGTTGTTGAGGCTGGTCTTGAACCTGTGATCCTCCTGTTTCAGCCTCCCAAGTCCTGAGATTACAGATGTGTGCCACCACACCCGGCTTGACTTAGTGCCTTTTAGTTCTCTTGGCCACTGTAGGCACTGAGTCTTTTCTGTACAGAAGGAAGTCAGTTCAGTGTAGCACAGGCAGTGCAGTCTAAACCCAACTTGACTATATTTGAACCCCAATTGCTTTTGACACATTAGTTGTCTCTATCCATAGATATGAGCAATAATAATACTTCCTCCTAAAGTTGTTATGAGAATTAAGTCATTTAATACATATAAGGCAGGCCAGACATAGTGGCATGCCTGTGCCACTTGGGAGGCTACCAGGAGGCTGAGGCAGGAGGATCTCAAGTGCGGGAATTCAAGGGCAGCCTGGGCAACACAGTGGAACCCCATCTCAAAACGAGCAACAACAAAGCCCAGCCATGTAAGGCACTTAGCTAGTGCTTGGAGTGTTTTAAGCACACAGTAAGTGTGAGGATCCCTGCACATTTTTAAATTTTAGGTCAAGAAGTTTCTCTCTCTTGACACTCTGGGTTCTAAGTCAGGGAGCTCACTGGAAGTTAAATCCTGGCCCCATCCCTTGGCCTGAACTTTAGTAGGCTGCCCAGACAGTTTTTCTGTCTAAAAAAAAATTTGTGTCTTGGGTTGGGCATGTGGCACACACCTATAATCCTAGTACTTAGGAGGCTAAGACAGGAGGATTGCAGGTTTGGCTTAGCAAGACCCTGTTAATAAAAAATAAAGAATAAAAAAATAAACAATAAAAAATGAAGAGGGCTAGGGGTATAACTCAGAGGTCAAATGCCCCTGGATTCAATCCTCAGTTTAAAAAAAAATTGTTTTTTTTTGAATCAGATTTCCTAACCTGATCTGATTTCATACCCAAACGATCTACAAAACCTTCATTTGTAGCCAGGTATAGTGGTGCATGCCTGTAATCCCAGTTCTTGGGAGGCTGAGCTAGGAGAATCACAGGTTTGGGACCAGCCTCAGTAACTCAGTGAGACTCAGCAGCCTAACAAGATCCTGTTTCAAAACAACAAATACAAAGGGCTGGAGGAGTAGCTGAGAAGTAAAATGCCCAAGTTCAATCCCCAGCACTCCCCCCCCCCCCCCCCCCCCCCCCCCCCCTCCATCAAGTCTTCCTTTGTTCCCATTGCGATGCTACCTAAAATATGAAAACAAGGCCGAGCGTGGCTTCGGGACTGGCTCTGTTACTGCCTTTACTCTGCGCTTGCTGTGGCTTTATCTACTTTGTCCTGTTGCAGTCTTCTGAATTCTTTGATGCTCCAACACATTCTTTCAAGACAATCCGAGGCTCTGAAATCTTACCTTTTCAGGCCTGCTGTATGGAGGATTGTATTCATTCGGTTCCAGGCAGCCATTGGGTTTTCTAGGGATATGCTTCAAAGGCGCAGTGCAGTCCCCGCAAGGGGCCTTCCTTTCTTTGATGCTGCCTGAGTCACCTCATTTGTCTTTCCACTTCCCACCGCCCGCCACACCCTGGGAAGCGCCACCGCGCTGTTCGCCTACTTCTCTGGGTTTCAGAGTTCTTTGACTTCAGTGATCTCACTTGACCCTCAGAGCACTCTTTTGAAGGTGTAGATATAGCCGGGGAATGGAGTCACAGAGGCTAGTGGACACTGCTAATAACCCACCTTGAATTCTCTTCTGATTTCTAAATTAAGGTACTCTGTGTTGTACTACTTTCTAGTGAACCTGAGCTCTTAACAATAGGTCCAATCAGAGGGTAAAGTTTATGTAGCCTGGAGCAACTTTAGAATGGTTCATACAAATCGCCCAAACATACCTTTCTCAATATCAAACATCAGTGCTACACACCTGTAACCCCAGCAACTTAGAAGGTCGAGGCTGGAGGATTGCAAGTTTGAGGTCAGCTTGGACAACTTAATGAGACCCTGTTTCAAAATAAAAATTTTAAAAAAGGGCTGGGGATGTAGCTTAGTGATAGAGTGTCCCTGGGTTCAGTCCTCAGTATTGCAAAATAAAATGAATAAAATTAAAAACCTTATTTTGAGACAGAGTCTTGCCAAATTGCCCAGGCTAGCCCCTGACTTGGAATTCTCCTGCCTCAGCCTCTCAACTAGCTAGGATTACAGGCATACATAAGCCACTTTGCCTGACCCAGTCTTGAGTTCTTAACACAATATTTTTTGAGATTTTAACGACTATAGTTGAAAATAGTCTTGAGTGCAACTCAGAATTATTCAGGATTTGATAGGCTGCTAAACTATATTATCTTGAATCTCCTTTTCTTGAATTTCTTTCTAAGAAGGCTAATCTTTGGACCTTGCAGTCGAAAGTGCCTAGCCAAGGCCTGATACCTAGAGGGTGTTCAGTGAATGCTTATTTCCTTTTATTTAGCTTCTGGCTCACCCCTTCTTTCCTTCCCTCCCTTCCTTCCTTGGTTGAACTTAGGGGTGTTCTACCTCTGACGTACACCCCCAGTCCTTTTTTATTTTGAAACAGGGTCTCGCCAAGTTGCTGAGGGCCTCACTAAGTTGCTGAGGCTGGCCTCTAACCTGTAATCCTCCTGTCTCAGCTTCCCAAGTACTGGGATTACAGGCATGTACCACCACACCCCGCACTTTTTATTTCTTGACCCTCTTTTAAAAAGCTTTTTTGTTTTGAACTAATTTTAGGCTTACAGAAAGGTAGAAACAGTATAGAAAGTTTTCAAATATATCTCACCTCTCTAGCCTCTGTGAAACCTACTTTATAGTGAGAGGTAATCACTCTCTGTGAGCTTTCTGCATGTGTCTTGTAGAATACTTACCAAGTTTATATTGTCTGTTTATACATCTATTTTTTTTTTTTTTTTTAGAGAAAAGGGTGGGATTTAATTTTTGTTTATAGGACACTCATTTCTTTATGAAATGCCACATAGAAATAAAATTCTTTGGTGAGCAAGTTTTATATAATGTGTACACTTAGAAATAGTTTAAATATAGTTTCATTGTAAAGTAATACTACATTTAACAAGAGTTTTTAGTAGAGAAGCAGTAAGACAAACTTACATTGAACACGATACACAACAATTATGTCTCAGCTGTGTAATCTAAAAGTTAACTGTTCCAGGAGTCCCAGCCTGAACTTGGAAGAGAGGTGGTTCCTGGCACATTTTGATCATTTTGATCGTTCTCTTCTACTGAGAAATACTTCTTGTGCTAGTTAGCTTTCTGTTGCTACGACAAAATATCCAAGGAAATCAGCGTATAGGAGGAAAGGTTTATTTGGCTCCTGATGTCAGAGGTTAGATCTCATGGTCAGCTTTATTGCTTCTAGGCCTGGGGTGAGGCAGAAGGGCACGGGGGGAGAAAGCTGCCTTTGTCTTGGCAGCCAGGGGTGGTTACAACCCCAGTGA
Organism: Graphiurus murinus; assembly: GCA_004027655.1. Lineage (NCBI taxonomy): Eukaryota > Metazoa > Chordata > Mammalia > Rodentia > Gliridae > Graphiurus > Graphiurus murinus. The sequence goes on from PVLC010016361.1 coordinate 30,975, forward strand.
CCTCTCCTCCAGCAAGGGCCTAATAGTCCACTCAATTATGAACTCACCAGTAGATCACCCATTGATGAAGTCAGAGCCCTCAGGACCCATCACTTCCCAGGGCCCCACCTCTGAGCACCCTGCCTTCAGCACGAACCCCAGGGGCAGCGCTTCTCAGTCAAGCTTAACGAAGTCATGTAGGTAGACTCGTTTTCACGGTTTTGTAGAGCTTTCATTTTGTGCAAGCCTTCACAATCTTCGATCGTTATACTAAGTTTTTGAGTTTCTTATAATTTCTCAGCACCTTGAAAGATACTTGAAGTGGCATCCAGAATGATATTGTTATCTTTAGCAATTAGAACATTCATCTAGCCAGGGGTGGGATCATTCCTGTAATCCCAGTACTTGGGAGGCTAAAACAGGAGGATCCCAGGTTCGAGGACAGCTTCAGCAAGTAGTGAGACTCTCAACAACCTAGTGAGACCCTGTTTCAAAACAAAAAAATAACAAAAAGTGTTGGAGTATAGCTCAAAGGTAGAATGCCTCTGGGTTCAATCGCCAATCTCACACATACACACACACACACACACACACACACACACACACACACACACGTACCTCCACTGTTTTATTTTGCCACAGTGAGCGAGATTCACAATCTATTCAATTGTTCCACCGCTTACACATTCGACCACAGCCCATACTGTTTCCTTTTGTGTCTTGAAGTCTGCCTTCAAGGGAGCACCAGTGAGGAGTGGGACTAGTCACAGCTTGCTGTATCTGGTCCTGACAGTGAGCTGTGATGTTTGATGTCCATATAGCTTCCTTCTGCATATTAGTTTTGCGGTTAGTTAGCAGTCTGGGAAAGATAGCAGTGTTCCTATATCCTCAACTAAACCTGAGTGTTTTATCTGTCCTAGTGATAATTTCCCCTATGGCTCTTAGCATGGGAGTCATGATTGGCATAGATTCAGAAACTCCTAGAAGTTTCACAAGTTGGATGCAGCTTCTTTTTCACAACCATCTCATTGCGTTCATTTGGACCATGCAAATGAAATAGAGAATAGCCCAGTAGGTGCCTACTGGGTCACTGCGATGCAGAAGATGAATTTAAAGGAGGAAGGATTTGCTCCACGGCATCTCACATCAGTGCAGGATTCTTATTGCGACAAAGGTTTGAGAGTTTCCATGTAAGATTACCTAAATGCTAAAGATGACATGTCAGGAGCTGCAGGAAGAGCCTGCAGTAGGTCAACTGCACCATCCTTGATAACCAAGTCTTGGAATACCGAGCCATCCCGGCCATGTTTCCTGTAGCCATACAGCTTGTTAACGGATGTGAGCATGGGCAGATGCTAACAGAAAAATGAATGCTGGGAAAACGCCTCCACCCACTGCAGCTGCGGTTCGTTCTGAGGCCCCAGAAGCTGGGTGGGCAAGAGCCCAAGCAAATTCGAACTGAATGGGACTGCAACTGAATGAGACTGCTCAAGAAGGTCACAGGGTTTGGAATCACTCTCCTGAATTATGTTGTCTATGGGGGGCTGTTTTCCCCTAGCAAGAAGTTTCCTAGTAGCTTAAGAAGTTGGCTGACTTTGTAAACTGTTGCTATTTATGCTGTTGACAAAGTCATTGGCAGACCAACTCACAGTGCCCTGGCTGTTAACGGTTTTCCTATGGTGAAGAAGTGGCGTCATCAGGAAATGAACCAATACTTCTCCTTTTTAACATCTGATCCTTCTTAGCTTTCCTCATCTTCACATTAACTTCTGTTGGGGGCCCATCATTTCTGAACTGCCCTTCCCCTTGTTCTTGAATCTGGTGGGATGGGTGGCTGGTGAACTGGCATCCTCACTGGTGGACGTGATTATGAGACAGGGAGAAAGCTGTGCAGTGGGCTCAGGCTTCCCTGGAGGGTGCGGGAAGTGAGGCTCACGGGCCGCAGATGAGCTGCCCTTGAAACACCCTCCCTGCCTCAGCCCAAAGATGGTGGCCTTTATATATCTTCCTTAATAGATTATAGGAGGTAGGACCAATTTTTGTTTCTCTTACTAATGAAAGATAGCAAAATACGCCACCCCAAAATATGCCTTTGGCATGAGGATTATTTTCAGCTGAAGGCAAAAGCTCCCTGCTCTCTTATTTGCCTAAAGAAAAAAAAAAAAAAAAGCAGTACATCATTTACAAAGGTGTCCCTCCTCTCTTCTCTGCAAGAAAAGTTCATCTCCATACTGAGACTATACCTTTATCACCAGGGGAATCTACGTAAGAATTTTACTCACTGGACTTTACCATCCGTTTCCCAAATATTTGCCTTCCCACAGTTTACTGCTATGTGAGGCTCAAGGTCCTTTTCCTTTGTCTCATAGCATCTCTAAAAATTTATATTATTCTTTGTTGAAGATGCTATACAAGTCTGATTCTAAGCTACCTCTTTGGGAATTATTCATTCTCTGGATATCTCCCATGTAAATATGAGATGTACATTTTAATAAACTTCTGTTTGCTTTTCTCTTGTTAATCTTCTTTGCTACAGGGGCCCCAGTCAAGAACTTAAAAGATAGAGAGAAAATAATTTTTTCTCCCTCCCACCAACATACTTGGAGCTGCCAATATTTAATGAATGAACTGACTCTTGGCCTTCAAGTGTTTTTGGATTTAGTTGAATAGATATGATTTCTGTAAGAAATTAGTAGAGCATAACAAAAACAAACCACAGTCTGCAAACTCTGAGGGTTGTGAAGCAATGGAACTCGATGCAGGTTGGAAAAGCCAATCTTTCAGTGATCACTAAACAGTATGGGAAACGGAATGGAGCTGTGTCCTGATTCAATGTTGGTTTATTTCCTAACTCTAGAGAGTGGCTGTAAAGTCATTACCAGATAGTAGGCAGCTAAAACGTGCTGGCTCAGAAGAGTTACAAAGAAATAATCTTGTTCTCTAGATTGTAAACTTTACAAAATCTTCCTAGAAACTTAGGAGATATTAGTGCACACAATTTTGTCAGTTTAACAGAATTAAAGGTTAAATTTACTGAGGATTTTGTTTTTTCCAGTACTAGGGATTGAACCCAGGGGCATTTTTCTACCTCGGAGCTACAACCCCATCAGCCTCCCAAGTACTGGGATTATAAGAGTGTGCCACCACACCCAGCTACTGAGGATTTTTTAAAAAAATATTTTTCTGCATTCTTCACATCTTAAATAAGCTATATATACTTAAAATATACAGTTCAGCCAGGCATGGTGGTACATGCCTATAATCCCAGTACTTAGGAGGCTGAGACAGGAGGATTGCAGGTTTGAGGCCAGCCTCAGCAACTTAGTGAGACTGTTTCAAAAATAAAAAATAGAGCCGGGTGTGGTGGCGCACACTTGCAATCCTGATACTTGGGAGGCTGAGACAGGAGGATCGCAGATTTGAGGACAGCCTCAGCAAGTAGAGACTTTCATCAATCTACAAAACAAACAAACAAAAATAGGACTGAGGGTATAGCTCGGAGGTAGAATGCCCCTGGGTTTCCCTTAGAAGATGGAAGGATCTACCATGCTCTTGGATAGGCAGAATAAATATCATCAAAATAGACATCCTCCCAAAACTGATCTACAAATTCATCCCTCCTCACAGACATAGAAAAACCAGTCCTTAAATTGATTTGGAAAAACAAAAAGCCCAGGATAGCCAAAGTAGTTCGTAGCAATAAAAACCATGCAGGAGTTATCACAGTACCTGACTTCAAACTCTACTACAAAGCCACAGTAATTAAAACAGCATGTTATTGGCACAAAAACAGACACATAGACCAATGGAGCAGAATAGAAGACTCAGAAACAGACCCACAGGCTTACAGTCAACTGATTTTTGACAAAGGAGCCAAAAATATACACTGGAAAAAGGTTAGCCTCTTTAACAAATGGTGTTGGCAAAACTGGTTAACCATATGCAGGAAAACGGAAATAAACCCCACTTTCTCACCCTGCACAAGAGTCAACTCAAGGTGGATCAAAGACCTGGAAGTCAGACCAGAGACCTTGCAGCTACTTGAAGAGGGCATAGGCCCAACACTTCAACACATAGGCACAGGTAAAAACTTTCTCAACAAGACCCCAAAAGCACAAGCAACTCAAAGGAAAATTAATATATGGGATTGCATTAAACTGAAGAGCTTCTGTGCAGCAAAGGAAACTTTCAAGACCCTCAACAGAGAGCCTACAGAGTGGGAGAAGATTTTTGCCAGTTACTCTTCAGATAGAGGCCTAAAATCTAGGATATACAAGGAACTCAAGAAAATCACAGCTAAGAAAACAAATACCCCAATCAAAAAATGGGCAAAGGATCTAAATAGACACTTCACAAAAGAAGAAATACAAATGGCCAATAAATGTATAAGGAAATGTTCCACATCATTAGCAATCAGAGAGATGCAAATCAAAACTACCTTGAAGAGCCGGGCGTGGTGGCGCACGCTTGTAATCCCAGCATTCGGGAGGCTGAGACCGGAGGATCCGGGTTCACGGCCAGCCTCAGCTACCTAGTGAGGCACTCCGCAACTTAGTGAGACTCGGTTTCAAAATAAAGAATAAAAAATAGGGCTGGGGGTGTAGCTCGGAGGTAGAATGCCCCTGAG
>PVLC010016362.1:0-35562 GCA_004027655.1 Graphiurus murinus
GTAATCCCAGCATTCGGGAGGCTGAGACCGGAGGATCCGGGTTCGCGGCCAGCCTCAGCTACCTAGTGAGGCACTCCGCAACTTAGTGAGACCCGGTTTCAAAATAAAGAATAAAAAATAGGGCTGGGGGTATAGCTCGGAGGTAGAATGCCCCTGAGTTCAATCCCCAGTACCGCAAAAAAAAAAAAAAAAAAAAAAACAGAATATCATGCAAGCTCAGAACACACATTACTAAACACTTCCTGTCTACTTGGTACAGGGTAGGGGGCACCATGGCTGGTTATGCACATTCACCTAAGAAGAGAGGGGCAAAGTTGGGGAGAGATAACAAAAACAATCTCTTGCAGAATTTGAAACTTGTGTTTTATAAATTTCACTGCAGGGAAATGGAGTTGCATAAAGTCAGTAGAGAGAACCCAGAGGAAAGTTAAATAGCTACATACAGGCACTGCCATCAATTACACACATTCGATGTGTGCCCCCGCCCCCCCCACACACACAGTCTGACTCCCCTAATCCTTAAGAAATTTTCTTGGAGATGTGAGGTGGGGAAGCCAAAGCTGGAGAAAATAGAACAGACCACTAATATGTTTGTACATAACATGACTGGGTTGGTTCATGTCTTGTCTCCTCTGTAACAAATAATTATGGAAGGATTCCCATAAGGACTAAAGAAAGCATCAACAGCTCTCTAACCACCTCTATCCCCCATCCCACAAGGTAGTTTTAGACCTTATATCTTGGCAATGAGTGATCTGGCCTGGATTGGCTACGTCACATCTCTGAGAATAGCTAGCAGAACACTCTCTATGTTCTACTTCCAGATAATGGGCTGTCCACCATGCACTGGCGCAGCTCCATTCACTCACTAAGAAAGTACCACATGGTCAGCAGCATGCTAGCTGTGGTCCAACTGATACTTTACATTTAAACTACAGCCCTTGTCCCAAAAGAACTTGTATCTAAGTTGGTGACAGATACATGCAGGAAAATGGCATTCTAATTTTTAAAGATATAAATTTCAAATTCTGAAGAGACTGCCTGGTACTGAGGAAGAGATCATCCAAAGAACTGAGTAATGCTAAGCCAATATGCTGACCCCAATAAGAAATGAAGGTAAAGCCGGGCGTGGTCGTGCACGCTTGTAATCCCAGCATTCGGGAGGCTGAGACAGGAGGATCCAGATTCTCGGCCAGCCTCAGCTACCTAGTGAGGCCCTCCACAACTTAGTGAGACCCTGTTTCAAAATAAAGAATAAAAAATAAGCCGGGCGTGGTGGTGCACGCTTGTAATCCCAGCATTCGGGAGGCTGAGACCAGAGGATCCGGGTTCGCGGCCAGCCTCAGCTACCTAGTGAGGCACTCCGCACCTTAGTGAGACTCGGTTTCAAAATAAAGAATAAAAAAAAATAGGGCTGGGGGTATAGCTCGGAGGTAGAATGCCCCTGAGTTCAACCCCCAGTACCGCAAAAAAAAAAAAAAAAAGAATAAAAAATAAGGCTGGGTGTGTAGCTCAGAGGTAGAATGTCCCTAGGTTCAATCCCCAGTACCGAAAAAAAAAAGAAATGAAGGTAAAAGCTTTAAGTGCCCCAAAGCAAAACAGTAATATGAGGTAGCACTAGAACACAAACAAGTAAAAAAAGAAGTGGCAAAGTACAAAAAAACACTTCATAAGAATTTTTTGTCCAGTGTTAAGCACATGTTCAACCACTGAGTTACACCCCAGCCCTACTTCTTAACAATTTCAACAGACTTTTACTATAGAAAAGAGACACTGAAGTATTGACTTAAATCTAAACATCATCTATGCCAAGCCATAGTTAACAAGGTACTGTGGGTTGCCAACATTTTCCAATTGCAAATCACTAAGAAGTTTTAGAATAAAGTTTATTGACATAAACCATTAACTCTTGATATGGTAGTTAAGCTACCTTGTAAACATTCCTGTAAGTAGCAGAGAGAAATAAGAGTGTTAATAAAAATACAAGGAACTCCATTGCTATCAGAGACCTTAAAAGTAATTACGCCCTGTGTAAATTAATGTAAATGCAAACAGCCTAAGAATCATAAGCTTTGCATTCTGTTTAAATGTATTTTAAGTCTAAGAGTAAATACATATTTTTAGGACAGATAAGAGGGTAACTCCTGAACACCGGAACCCCACAAGACCGCTACGTACAGCCTACTTACAGGGAAAGTATTTCTGTGTGTTTTCAATTAATCATTAATGAAACTCCAAATACCAATTCAACCCCAGGTAATCATCTACTCTTTTTCTTTAACAAGGCACAAAAGAAAAACTTTGTTATATTGTTCTATCCATGAGACTGTGACATTAAACCCTAGATAGACATAAGATAATTTGGCTTTGTAAACATAAGACAGCTGCAAGAAAAGACCAAAGATAGCCATCATACTAAATGCTGGGGGTCTGTACCTTCTAGCCATAGCAAATGAACTTTTATTCACTAGCATTTTACTAAAAACAACTTACATAACTTTGCAACCTTGAGGCTTGAATGAAACAACAACATAGGAAGTAGCTTCATCATGTGTCATTTCAATGCTATATTTTTATTATTGTTGTTGCTGTTGTTGTTGTTATTTGGTTCTGGGGATAAAACCCAGGGTCATTCTACCTCTAAGCTATACTCCCAGCCCTTTTTATTTTTTCTTTTGAAACACTGTCTCACTAAATTGCTGAGGCTGGCTTTGAACCTGCAAGCCTCCTATCTTAGCCCCTCAAATACTGGGATTACAGGCATGTACCACCATGCCAGGTTCAATGTTATATTATTAATTGAGTACTTCATCCTAGACATAGATTTTTGAGTAAAACCATTTAAAGTTAAAATTCTAATTCTAGGTTGAAGGTATAAAGTATCCTATTCCAAATTTAAAACTTCCAAGAATAAGATGCCCAGAACACTACTAGTTCCTTTAAAAATGACCAAACTAAAGTTGAGTGCAGTGTCACATATCCATAATCCCACTACTTGTGAGGCTGAGACAGGAAGAAGGTCAGGCTGAATTCATTTGGGAAGAAGGGGAGGAATACAAAATGACTCTCGCCTTAGTGACAAAATGCTTTTTAGATTTCTCTTCCAAATGCACCTACTTAATAGGTAATTTTGAAAAACAAAACAAAACAAAAAACTGCAGTAAAAATACTTATAGTTTAAATGCTTTTCTTGCCTTAGAAAACCACGTGAGGCTAGTAGACACTTTAGCATTCATCGATTTTCTAGAAAAACTTAAAAGTGGGCAAATGGAATTGACCTTCTTTTACCTTCTAATTAAGTTGATAAAAATGCTCAAGATCAAGAGAACCACACAGTTCTCAGACCATCAAAGTCCAACTCTGAACCTAACTCCACCACTGGCTTTTATGTACCTCACCTCATTTCTTCCAAACCCTACAACTCCACATCAAGGACGGCATCTCTTTCATGTCTCCCAAGTTAGAATTCTTGAGGCTGCCTTCAAATCTTCTATCTTACAGGGAGGTTAGCAAATCCTAATGGTTTCCCCTAGAAATCTTTCATACTGGTCCTCTCTTCCCCACTGCCTAAATCTAAGCTTTAACTCAAATTGAACTCCCTGTCATCCATCTCCACCCACTCCTATCTATCCTTCATAATGCCACAAGTTATACTCTGTTAGTGAAAAAGAAAATCGAATCCTGACTCTCCCCAGGTTAAAATCCTCTGCTGCTTCTAGGAGCAAGCCCAACTTTCCAAGGTGTGCGTAAGCCCGTAACCTCTTAGGTACAGGTGTGACCACACACCCAGGAGGTTCCTGCCATACTTAACCACACCTCATTTAGCAGGCCAAGGCAGCAATCACAAAGTGCCAGTCAAAATAATACAGCATCGCTTTGCATCATTCTGTATCTCCCCAATTCCTGCTGCAAGGACGAAGGGGTAAGGAAGACCTTTTTGTACTGAGTATAGTGGTTGAACATACTGTCTGGAAGCCTAGAATCCTCACATTCTGCCTCTACATAGTATGTGATACTGCGCAAGTTACTGAATCATGCTAAGTCTCACTATCCTTTCTGGTAATATAGCAACAAGAATACAGTTGACCTGAGTTGTCAATGAAACTACACAATGTACACTGCTTAGCCTGTTATAATTAGAACTTAACAATTAGCTCTCTGTTACTATAAGAATTGGTCTGCCTTTTGAGGGGGAATAGGTGAGTATATATATACATAAATAAACCCTATTAGCATCACAGAATTCACAAACACCTTTCAAGAGTGTGTAATGACAGTCACAGGGGAGATGAGATGATCAGATACATGTGTGTGCACAGCTTGCTGAGCAAAGGACATAAGTGTTCTCAAAGAGGGAATAAGGCTCTGTCAAGAGGGCCACAGACACATCCAGCCACCTCTCTGGAGTTAGTCTTTCTGTTTTGTGTTCTCATTTCAGTGTTAATCGAAAAGAAACTGGTTTAAGCACACACTGGACCATGTGCACAACCTGTTTTTTTTGGTTTTTGTTTTTGTGGTACTGGGGTTTGAACACTCCGGGGCATTCTACCTCCGAACTATACCCCCAGCCCTATTTTTTATTCTTTAATTTGAAACAGGTTCTCACTAAGTTGAGGAGTGCCTCACTAAGTAGCTGAGGCTGGCCACGAACCCGGATGCTCCGGTCTCAGCCTCCCAAATGCTGAGATTACAAGCATGCGCCACTACACGCGGCCACAACCTGTTCTAATCAGTGTGGTGCCCGTGGTTTCATTGCTGACCACAGTAGCACTGTGTGTTCCTCACCTGCAATGGCACCGGTGGCACACTGGCAACAGTAAAGGGCAATTTAAACACTTTCACCAAGCAACACTTCGACTTCATGACACCATGAAATGTCAAGTGGTGGAGTGACTTACTATAGACTAATGAGGAAAGGACAGAGGCAGGCATGATACACAGTCCATACATTCTCACCAGGCAAAGGTTAAATGGCACAAAGGTATGTTCTATGCATGAAGGTACTGCAAAACAAAGGTTTTGTGTTAGCAGTTCAAAAATTACAAAGAGGAGGCAATGATAATAAAGAGTCATATTCAAGCTGTTTTCAAGTTGTGTGAATGAGTCATTTCTATTATCTACTGATTTCCTTCAACAGTCTGGCACTCAATTGCATGCTGAAAACTAAAAATTTCCTACATCTATAAAGACTAAAATTAACAAACATCTTATTTGTTCCTAATTCTAGCAATACCTGAATTAGATATACATTTGTTGTTGACCTCAGGGACTCTGAAACGCTAACCTTATCTTTGAATGAACAAGACCATTAGATCTCTAGCAAGAAAATTATCAGTCATTAAAACTGTAACTCATGGACTGCTCATTGGCAAGTGTGGTCTGGTGAGGTTTGAAAGTTCTGAGTTAAAAAGCAAAGCCTTCAATCCATAATGTGCTCATAAATAAATTTATGCATAAATGAAGTTTTCTTTTCATTATTATAATCAAAGTAAAAAAAACCTCATATGTACTGAGGATATATATGGGCTCATGTTAACAATTTTAGTTATTTTTGGTTTGTTTGGATTTTGCTGTGCTGAGGATCGAACCCAGGGCATTATAACTTTCTATTTAAAAAAAATCAACATAGCCGGGCATGGTGGCGCATGCTTGTAATCCCAGCATTCGGGAGTCTGAGACCGGAGGATCCGGGTTCGTGGCCAGCCTCAGCTACCTAGTGAGGCACTCTGCAACTTAGTGAGACCCGGTTTCAAAATAAAGAATAAAAAATAGGGCTGGGGGTGTAGCTTGGAGGTAGAGCGCCCCTGAGTTCAATCTCCAGTACCAAAAAAAATAAAAATAAAAAAAAAATCAACATAGGTGAGGCAAAAGAAGACTAATATTAATTTTCTTTTAAATTTTAATGGTTTTAAGTTATTTGTATTTATTTGTGATTTCTCAAATGTTTTAATAATTGCATAACAACTATAAGCATAAGAATATGTCTACTTTATGTTTGTACATATTTAGTACAATTAAACAAAGCTAATTTAAGTCAACACAAGGGGTTTGCATAAAACCCCTTTTGAAGGAAAGAAACTTATTCATAGGCTGTTTGATAAACACTAATATAAGCAATAATATGGGAGTGATTTGGATCATGTTCATTCATTAAAAAAAAAAACAAAACAAGAAACAAAAACATTTGAAATGCTACTGTATGCTAGCCTCCAGGATTCAATGGGGAACAAAACAGGATATTTAAGCTCTCATGGGGCTTGAACTGCATTAGAAAACACAAGAAAATGTAATGTGTGCAATGTTAGAGATGTAAAAGGTCCTATGGAAACAACTGAGGGGCCTGAATTAGTTTAGAGGTTAAAGAAGGTCCTTCAAGGACATGACATTTAAGCTGAGACAAAAGAAAAAGCAGTTGTAAGACCAAAGTGAAGTAGGGGTGGGGGTGGCCAGAGTGCCAGGCATGAGACACACCCCGTGTGAAGGCTTGTGGTCAAGAAGCGTGGCCAATCAGAGACACAGAAAGAGGCTCTGTGTGGCTGTAAATGGACTGTGTGTGGAGGGGGTGGGAGAGGAGGGCACCAGCTCTAGACTGGAGGTGGAGGTAGGGGCTTCCTCATGCACCGAAGTTTCCTTAAGGAGAATTGAAGGTAATGAGAAGTCACTGAGGGTTTTAAGCAGGTCACTGACAAACAGCGATCTTGTTTTGTACCAACCCCACAGGCTTCAGTGTGTAAGCGAGCACTGGAGCTTAGAAGCAGGGAAGGCAGCTGCAGACATTTGTGGCTGTCCAGGCCGGACCTGATGGTGGCCACACCTGGAGTTAGCGTGCTGGAGAGATACAAGGGTACTGAATAAAATTTAGCAGCTAAAGTTCAAGACAGAATTGGGAAGACTTGGCAGTTCACTGCAGGTGGGAGTTAGATGATAAGGATATACTATGGGAAATTCTTGGTAACTGATGGATAGTGGTGTCTTTCACAAGATGGAAGAACTACAATCCTTATAAATTGAGGACCACCTGCATTCAAAGAGTGCTTTGTACAAGTTGTTTGAAAAAGTATTCTTGTTTTTGAAGCCAGTTCATACCTCTTCAGCCATTATGAAGTTTTGTTTTTTTAAACACAAATACTACTAACTTGCATAATCACCCACACCCAGAGGCGGCAATATTCAAAACAAGTCTGTGTTCTTTCTGGAAAGTCTTGGTTCAAAGACAAAAAACAGAGAACAGACAAATCTTTTGATCCTCGCTATTGACATGGTGCTTCAATGCAAACCCAAGCTCTACTTAAGACCTTTCTTTGATGGGACAATGGCAAGGGCTCCAGGCAGGCATCTAAGTTTAAGAGGCTGGACCTCTGCACTTCAGGCCACAGGAATAGGGATTTAAATATCAAAAGAACTGGGAACTCAAGTTCAAGTGGCCGGTGCACCTGGCAGAATTTAACCCAGCATAAAACCTCTCCGTGCAAATTCATAATTTTCTAAGAACAAACAACTCTGGGAAATTTTTCCCATGACCCACCCCCTTATGAACATTTTTAATATTTCAAAAATGCTTAAAAACCGGAACAAAGCAATTTAAAAATCTCAAAGGGTCAGAGCAACTGGAATTAGTTTAAGAATGCATTATACATGAAAGACACCAAGGCTTTCTTTATAAACAGGGCATCTTCTTCACACCAAAGCACAAGAAAACAAAGGAAGAACTAAACTAACACAGACCCCAGAAAGTATTCACATGAAAGGAAATGCATGTCTGGGTTAGCCTGCAACAGCAAAATCTCAAATAAACAGGCTTAGTTTACACAAGCTCCCTAAAGAAGTAGAAAAAGGGAAGGCACAATAAAATTGTTAGCATCAGGAAAGTGAGACAGAAGAAAATTTTATTAAAATTACCAGTGATTAGGACTAGTAAGAAAGCAACAAACAGTGGCAGAGGGTTCTGGGCCATCCGTTCCCCTACCTACAGCTCAGCCCCACACCTACTCCCTGCCCTGCAAGATCTACATGATGGGTCTACCTCTTCCTCTTCCTCCAGGGGCCACAGACAGGAAGACTATTCACATGGGTGATCATCTATTTTATTTAATCAACACTTGTGTTGCACTTACTACGTGAAGTTCTAAATGCTTCACAAATAAGGACCCACTGAATCCTCACAACTATACCAGGCAGGGACTATTATTACTCATGTTTTACATACAAAGAACTGAAGCATGGAAAGGCTATAAAACTTGCCCAACAGCTAGTAAGGGATACAGCTGAGATTTGAATCCACTTTGAAGCATCTGAATATGGAGCTACAGAAGTTGTCTTGTCTCCTTTTTTTCCTGTATTGTCATACTTTAAGTGAGGACTTATTATATTTATAGTAATAAAGATCATTTTTCTTTTGAAACAGCAAAGCAAAAAAATAGAGACAAAGCCTTTAAGTATTTCAACCATGAGATAACAGGGAAAATACACCTGGATATGCTGGAAGCCAAGGGGTAGACCAGATGATCATTGGCCCATCTGTCACAATAAGAATTTCCACTCTGTGTCCTGTTCCCCCATGACTGGGGCAGCCAGGGGAGCAGAGAACACAGTGAAGGGAAGAAGCGCAGCAATTACGATGTGTGCACTGGAAAACACATCTTGGGATTTTATTTCAATTGACAAGCTGTGTAACAGGGAACAAGTTGCTTCAGCTTTGCAAGCTTCAGTTTTCTCCCCTGACAAATGGGTACAGTTAGATCCATCTTTTGAAGGCAATGCCTAAAACACTTAAAAACACACAGTGTTCAGCATGGAACAAGAGGTCAAAAAGTGATAATCATAGAAGAAAAAAAATTATCCAAATATTTGCTTATTTAGATTATTCCTAGATGGACGTGGTATGTACGCCTATAATCCCAGTACTTGGGAGGCTGAAACAGGAGGATTGCATGTATACAGCCAGCCTTAGCAACTTAGTGATGCCCTCAGCAACTTAGTGAAACCCTATTTCAAAAATAAATAGGGATAGGGGTATGGCTCAGAGGTAGAATGCCCCTGGGTTCAGTCCTCAGTATTACACAGACACACACACACACAAGAGCAAACCTTAGATTATTCCTGGGCTAGAGCAATCAAATACACTAAAGCCTTCATAATATCATCAAACATGGATAAAAGAAAGAATCTGAGTAAGAATAGGGACTGTTTTCCACTAATGCCTCAGCAAGCAGTAAAGCCTAACAGGGTAGTGATCATCTTTGAGCTACAAAGAAATGACTCACAGATCCAGAGGCTGGAATCCCATTGCTACACTGGGGTGTAAGAAAAGAACTACAAGGTTAGGGTAGAGATCCCCCTGATTAGCTTTTTTTAGTATGAATATTTATATTTCAAGGAATAAGTCACTTCATCTCTTATTTATAGGAGAAAGTCATCACATTGGGTGACCCCCAAATGTTCCTTCTAGCTCTAACAATCTGTATTTCTCTAATGATATAACCAGATCTCTCTCAGAAATATGCACTAATGAGATTCTATCACTAAATGATACTCTGCCAAGCAAGTAGATCTTCAAACATTAATAATGAATAAAATGTTTATATTGCCTCTTTAGTACCTACAGCAATTCCCCAAAGTTATGTTAAACATTCCTCTTAAAGAGAGGAATACTTCTAGCACTTCTGTACCTGATATTCTTCTCTCTGAAATACAACATTTGCAATTAGGAGACTGGCTCCAAAATAGACACTTAAACAAAAGCAAAAAAATAAACAAATGAAACATTACCAACACAGATTTCCATTCCATTAATTCTTGTATAAAAAAATTTTTCTCTATCCATATCCAATTCCTATCTGATATTTTCATGATCCTCAACCATAACCTCATAGTTTATATATATAAACTCATATATATGTATATATATTACATATATAAACTATGAGGTTATATATATATATATAGTTTAGCCTACTAGGAAAGCCATGTTTGTATACCATGTCTAGAGGACACAGAAGATTAATACCTGTTTACTGACTTGCTCTGGTATCAGACATTCACAGTGATGATACCAAAGGAACTCAGTGCATCCCTGGGCACCACTAGCAGGCTCTAAGGCACAGACAGAGAATAGGACAATCAAAGATGAGAACATCGGTAAAGGCACTAAAAATTTTTTTTAAAAATGAGATGATAAGAAAAAGAACAGAGAGACAGGAAAAGGGGCACAGAGTAAAAAACTATATAGTACTCTTTACATATGTTCAATTCACACGTGTCATTTAATCTTCTTTTAAAGAGGGGAGAACTGAGGCTTAGAGACTTTAGATTATTTTCCTAGGGTCATACAGCTAGAGAGATGGTATTTTCCATGACCTCTTCTACCACAAAGCACACTCTGTGACCTCAGAGAGCATCTTTCCTGGGAGGTTCTAAATCTCTCCATTCCCCAAGCCAAGAATGGACAGCCTCTCAAAAGCACCCCAGGAACCCCAAGCCTCCTTCTTCAGTCCAGCTTTGAAAGAGACCCTTTCCAAGGATAAAGCCAAAATCTGTCTCCTGCAACATCACCTGCTCTTATCCCAGACCATCACATCTGTAGCAAATGAAGTTTCTTGTAGAAGGCCTCATCAATAACTTTATAAGGGAAATAGAGAATGTTAAAAAAAATTAAAGGAAAATGTTTTTAAAAATCCTATTAAAAACTGGATTTGTAAGGTAAGAGTCAAGAGCTCTAGGATTAGTGAACTTACTTATGAAGATAAAGATGGGCCTATCTTCATTTATTTTATGGAGGATGATGTATCCATATTTCTGTTAAGAAAGGATTTAGGGTTTCTTAATTACATTTTAGGACAAAAGATTCAAAGTATTATTGATTTGCAAGAGATCAGAAAGGGGAAAGATTTTTATGTTTTCCAGAAAAGCTTAAATTGTACACTTTCTGTGACTTGGGATGGCTCAAGATCTGAAATAGGAGATCTAAAAGCTCTCTTGCCCAGCACTGTCGAAGGAATGGGAAGTCCACTTAGTGAGTGACCATCAACTTCAACTAACAAATTTAGTTTTTTGGTTCCATTCACAAAGAAGGACTAAGACTTGGCCAAGAAAATTCTGAAATTGTTGTAAAATATCACTTTTGGGCCTCACTGTTATTGTACCCCACCAAAAAAAATCATATTAATTACTCACCTGGAATTAAACACTAAAAAAGGCAGAGACATTTACTTTTGCAAATATACCAAATATTTATAACATGTGTATTCGCTTGGTAATCATGTAAGTATTATTTTGGTGTTCAGTATTTTTACAGGGGGCTGCCAATGTAATCTTTGTCATTTAAAAGTTGTCACTTCACTGTTAATAATGTACTGCTTTCATATCTAGATCTCATACTGGGCATTTGTGGCAAGCCTAACCACAAGCTCTCAGTTTCTTCAATGAAAGAATGATCAGAACACACAAAGGAAGCGTCATGAAATAAATGGATGAAAAGGCAAGTCAGAATCGGTGCCTGCCAATCTGTTCCTAAGAGTAGTCATTAAAGCATTATGGTGTACATTTATGAAAGCAAAGATAACCTATTATGCTATCTGTTCTTTGGGGAGTAGAAACTCAGGGTTGCAGATAATCCTCTTTCCCTATATTTAAAATAATGAGAGGATTATTTCTTTCCTCCATTCAGTCTTTAACCCCAAATCATTTCTTACCCAAGCAATTTTCACAGCTGTACCTGAGGAGGAGAAAGGCAGACAGAATGCTAAACTGTGAATTTCAGTAAATGAAGAACAGAAGGGAGAGACCAATGGCAACCTGTCAAAGGCACCAAGGCCATTACAGGCAAACACCTAGATACATGAGCTAAGACAGTCACTGTCCCCAGAACTGTCATCATTGTTCCTCCACTGACATCACCCTCCGTATGCCAAGTCTCTCATCTGAAAACAAGAAAAAGAAGTCAAATTACCTATCCACACTCCCCATGTCTACTGAATAGTCTACAAATAGGATTTCTATTACAAATAATAAAAATTCAATAACCTCCAAGATTATCCTAATTACCATCTTAGAAACTTGGTTTTTGACCACTCTACCATTTGTAAAATACCTAGCATTAAAATATTGTAAAGAAAATTTGCTAAATTTTATTCATACTCCCTTGAGTAGGTTTTATTTTTACGTTTATATTTTTATGTTCCTTTCAAAATTTGCATAAAATTTAACAAAGCTACAATAGCGTATTATGAATTAATTCTTTTTTTACGCCTATTTCATACAGTTTCCAATTGGTTTTGTTTATATCAAAATGTTTACTTCCATTAGTTTTAAACAGACATGCTTTGCCTTGAGTGAAATTTCCTTGCTCTAATAATGACATATTAAAATAGAGACCTATAATTCCTCACCAATAAGTACAAAAAAAAAGGCATTTGCTCTTACAGACTCCCTTCTTGCAGACAACTCAAAAAACCTTCGTCATTTTACTTGAATGTTGCAGGTAAGTAACAAAAGATACTGGTACCAGTTATGCAGGCAAATAAACTATTATTTGTAAAATGTATGACTTTTTGATAACACCTGGTATGTCAGTTAGTACTAAAAGCATTTTTCTTTTAATCAACTTTTTGAGCCAGGCATGGTGGCACATGCCTGTAATCTCAGTCCTTGGGAGGCTGGGACAGGAGGATCGCAGGTTCAAGGCCAGCCTCAACAACTTAGCAAGACCTTGTTTCCAAATAAGAAATAAAATAAAAATAGAGCTGGGAGTGTAGATCAAAAGTAGAATGCCCCTAGGTTCAATCCCCAGCACCACACGCACACACAAAATCAACTTTTTGCATGAAGCCATGCCACTTTCTTAATCCTTAGGTTAGATCTGGCTTACATTATAAACTCAAACTCAGAAGATAAAATTAACACTCCAAGAACAGTAATGGTAATTTTCTCTACTACTTCATAAAGGGGCCCAAGTTCCCGGACACCCAAATGGACCAGCAGCCTCACATTAGCTTCACCAAGTGCAAAAGATACCACTCCCAGCATCTCCTCTATACTTTGCTCCAAAGAAAAGCTTTCATATCAGCAAACCAAAAACTACCACAAGTTTTGTTTTGAAAAGCGGTTCTTTAAACTAGTTTTCAAGTGTTTTTATTGTGTTTACGATTTTTGAAAAGGCAAGGAAGAGTCATAAAGAGGTTCTGTGTAGGGGAAAATCTCAATTATGCATAAAGAGAGCCTGGTAGACTGTGTATTAAGAAATCTCTTTTATGCCAATCCATTGGGTAGACTGATTCCCAAGTCATTCTTGAGGTTCTATCACTGTGTAAGTCCAGAAAGAATAGGACAGAGGCTGACAACCTTTCCAGTGTATGGTGCACAGTGGCGCCCCCTCTTCTTCCCATCAGCGGAGTGTGAGCGGCTTTGGGACTACACGCTCACTGCAAGCTAAAAACAGATGGGTGTGCACTGTAGAACCACAGGAGATTTTCAATTTGTTTTGCAGCAATTTGCCTCTTCTTTTTTTCTTCAAACTGAAGAGCTCTGTTGTTTCTGATTACAAAAGTAATACCTGCTTATTTTTTTTAAATCAGATAGTACAGAAGACTATAAAAAGGAAAGCAAAAATCATCTATAATTCTACTAATCAGAGATAAGTACCCTTAATGTCTTGGTATACTTCCTTCCAGATATCTTTCTATGCATGCATATATATATGTAATAATTTCTCCTTTCAAAAAACTGAAATAAGCTGTCAACTGAAGGACAACTACTTAAAAAATTTTTAAAAAGTATAATTGGTACATTAAAAGGAATAAAATGGGATTAAATAGAATATTCACTTAAAACCACACAAGGCAGATGAAGACAAGGGTGGTGGGGGGAGAAACAGAGAGCAAATGCAACAAATTGACAGTAACTACAAACATGGTAGATTACATCAATAATAGATTTGAACATGAATGATCCAAATATGTGAATTAAAAGATGCAGTCTGTCAGACTGAATGAGGATGCAAATATGTGCTATCTACAAATGACTCACTTTAAATATAAAGACTTAGGTTTAAATATAAAGGGACTGAGAAAGAAACAGATCAGAAGCTTTATATTGCTCTAAGATCTGTTCTCTCCCTCCCTCCCTCCCTCCCTCCCTTCCTTCCTTCCTTCCTTCTTTTCGTATGTGAGCATGTGTGCGCAGATGCACACACGCTCACCCTGGGAGTCCAGAGCCCCATGCATGTTAGGCATGTGCTCTACGACTGAGCTACACACCCAGCCCCTCTACCTTTCCTAAAAAGACAAATACAGGAAAAAATTATCAAGAAATTCTATAATGTTCTCTATATACAAAATATCCCAGTGTAAACACTGTCCAATATTTTAAAATCCTAACCTATCTTACACCATTTGGGGAATACACAGTCATATATTATTTGCAATAAACTAATGATTGATGAATGCTGAGTGTATATCTTTCTCCCTCATCTCACCTATATCTTACAAATATAAATATGTGAAACATAACAGAATTGATTTCCTTTCTTTAAAAAAGGCTCTCATACTGTATTTCTGGAAATAAATATTAATAAATATCCTTATTACTGTAGCTTATTCCATTTTCAATGAAGGTCAGTGTTTGAGCTACTAAACTTTTCCTACAAGCACAGCTATGAAATAATTTACTGGTCTAGAGAATTTATGGATGCTAGATGGATGCAGGAAGTCAGCTGGGTTTTCTTTATTCCTAAATGCAGTGCCCAAGAAGGATATTTCCCATTGCTGTATGCCCACACTAATCAAGTACATCTTAGAAACAGATTCTTAGACATTTATGCTAAGACCATTTCAAATATGCTCAAGGTGCATCTCTGAATTTCACATATATATTCTGATGCCTCATGCCAAAAACAACAGCAAAACAAAAAATAACTAGTATTAGGCCTGATTTTCTGGGTTAGAAAAATGACTGAAAATTTCCCATTGTGTGATCATGCTGGAATCTTTGATCTCCACTGCTCTGAGTTCATAGTCAGGCTACTTAGTTTATTTTGAGAAAGCAAATCCTTCCTGTTGTTTCTCAGGAAATGGAAGAACACATTTATAGACTATGTTTTAACTTCAAGCTTAAATAGTTTTAATTTTTGAACTATGTTTCACTTTGAAGAATATTTAATTATGGGGAGAAATTAAGACTTTCAGAAAGAAATCTGAGCCGTGGGGTAGAGAGAGAAGGATATTCTCAGGCTTAATAAGGCTTAATAAGGCTTAAGCTAAAAGGGTGAATTTTGTAAAAGTGTCTCACAAAAACTGTTACACCCTGTTTCTTCCTGTAAAAAATTTTCCAAGCATTAAGTTGTATAATGGGGGAAAAAGGAAATGGTCAGGCTTCTCTTGAAATCTATAAGAGTATAGAGAAAGATTAGAGGCTTAAATTTAAAAAGTGTCCTATCACCTGCTTAGGCTTGTTAAATTATTACAATAATCTCTGGAGCCACTTACCTGACCTAAATTCACCTTTTAATGCCAGCCACACCTCCAGGGCTTTGAAGTGCTGTCTCTGTTCTTAAAAGGAGGAAGAGACAGTTAAATGGTTTGAAGAGTAAACCTTGTAGGGGCAAAAGAGACCCAACTAAGAAGAGCAATGAAATACTTCCAACTCCTCTCTATCGGCAAAGAAATGGTGTGTGAAGGAGAAAGAACTCTTTAGGTAAAGTGCTGTAAATACTTAGCCTTCTCTAACTGTTCAATTCTCCTCTACAATGGCACAGTTTTAATGAAGAGGGACAAAGGAGCCCAGTAAGGGGGAAAATGCAGAGAGAGAAACCGCACAGAGATGAATACAAAAACCACCTCGTACATTATGAAATGACCAAATTACCTGCAACCATGACTTGTCAGGGAAGCACATCATACAGCAGGAGGGGGCGCATGGCACATTTACCGTGTCTACCTCAAGTGCAACGCAGCACAGCTTTACACTCCTGTCTCTCTCTCCACCTTTTCTGACCTGTGACCTCTCTCCCATTGCCATGCGTAGCCACAAAGTATCCACTGGGACCTGGTTGTATGACAGCTATCCTGGTCCCATGATGTCAACTCCCCAGGGATGATGGCCCAAGAGCAGCTATCAGTAGGAAAATTAGTGACAGGACTCTAGCTAGTCTTACTTTTTTACCCACTCCTTTTTAATGATGTATACATCTCACAGAAGTAGAGCTACAGGAGACTAGACTTGAAAGGACAGAAAGCATAACTTTCTCCATTGAAAGATAGGGAAACCGAACTGACTCCCATAAGACCCCCTCTTCTTTTCAGGAACTGTACATCCATTTAATTATTCCCTCTTCTACCTTTAGTTACTTCCTCTTCACTATTCAACCACACTGCAAGCTCCAGTTACCATCACACAAAGCTATCCCTGCACAAACATGTACGAGTGTACAGATGTGCACACACACAGTCTCTCTCTCCACCTCCACTTCTCATCTCCTCCTTTCCTCACCTGTGACAATCCAGCTTTAGACTTCACAACTCTTCTAACTACCAGCTGAATACCTGATTGCCAAATCCCAAGTCCTGTATTCTCTTCACTCTGACCTTCCTATGTCCTCTGACAGACATGACAGCTGTTCCCTATTTACTACCTGGCTGACTTGGCACATTGCATACCTGAATATTAGGTACTTTGTGAAAGACAACGACAATAACAATAATTACTTCAGGGGGGACTGACAATATAAATACGGAACAAAAAAATTTTAAATATGGTGCTCAATACTACCATTTTTGTGTCTAGATTTTCCTGGTTCTAACTTCTTTTCATTTGCCCTTGATCCTTTGGCCATCCTTATAGGATCTCAACTACATTCATGGCTATAATGATCAATTCTAGTCACTCTCCAATATATATCTAAGCTCTTACTTCTCTCCTGGGACCCAAACTCCTCAAGATCAACAGGATACCCCAGAATCCCCAACTTCACTTCAAATTGAACTCATTATTCCCTCCAAACTTGTTCTTCTTATAAATATTCCACCCTCAGACAATGAATATTCCCAGCCAGAAAAGATAGCAGTCATCTTTCTTTCCTTCCTCCCGTCTAATCAGGGACCAATTCTTTCCCTCGAATGGCTCTTCAATCCATCCTCTCCTTTCCTTTCTCACCATCAACACTATAGTACAGGTCCTTATTCTCTCTGCCTATACTATTGGAATAGTCCTGGAACTTCTCCTTGCTTCCATTCTGCAGATCTTAAGACAATGATTTGAGCATTTATTTCACCTTTGATGATTCCACATGCTGTCAGGACAAAGTCCACACATCTAGAAGTGGCATGCCTGGCCCTATGCCTGGGCTGGACCACAAATCCAAACCTAGAGCCACCTGTGGCCTCTTCTTCACTGGGCATCACCATCGCTCTGCTCTGTTCCAATCACTTGTGCTCCGTGTACCCCACACACGAAGCTCTCTGGGGCTCCGAATTGGGGCTATTTCTTCTGTCTGGACATCTTTCCTTTACTTCTGCTCAGCCTATATATAATCTTATCCCTTCAACAGTCAGTACTAAAACCACCTTCCTCAGGAATTATTTCCTCAGAAATAAGAAAGAAGAATCAATCATTTTCTCCTCTCTGCCCCACTCTGTACTACTTAGAACACATTTCTCTAAAGTGTCTTACATCCTATGTTTCAGTTAATAGTTTATGTGTTTATCTTCTGAGGTCAGGCACCTTATGATATTCACATTGTATCTTCTAAACTTAATACAATGACTGGTCCATGGAGTAGGAGGAAGACAGAGAGGAAACTAAGATTTAATAGTTTGGAGCTTGGAAAGTGTCTGCTGAGTAAGGTAGCCTGGCTGTCAATTATATTAGAATAATTGAATAAGAGAGGAAGTTGGCAGGGCAGGTGGATTTGACAGCTGGTTAGGGTAGCACAGAGGAATCCGAATGAGAAATGAAAAACATCAATATTGATAAAGAAATCTAGTAAGTACAGAACTTCAGTCAGGTCATTGGCTGGGGCTGTTACAATCAAACTGAGGTGAATGCCTAAAAAATTCCTATTTAAAGCACAACAGGAGAACAATTCCAACAGCCCAGAGATATCGCTCTTATCAGTGTGAGCGGGTTTTGGACTCCATAACATTCTGTATTATAATTTTATCAGACTCAGTGCAAGCTAAGTCAATCTCAGTAGTTAACTAAAAAGACTATAACTCTGTCCTCTGTCTAGAAAGAGCCTTAAGAACTATATAGATCAGGGGGAAAAAAATAAAAATACAGCCTATCATTCATATAATCCTAGAACTGACAGCCAAGGGTAACATCATTGATCTATACCAACCCTGCCATGCAATCTCTATTCTGAGGCCATAATTTGTTCCCCATAGTCATCTCAAATTTATTTATAATGAAATCATGTTATGAGCCGGGTGTGGTGGCGCACGCTTGTAATCCCAGCATTCGGGAGGCTGAGACCGGAGGATCCGGGTTCGCGGCCAGCCTCAGCTACCTAGTGAGGCACTCCACAACTTAGTGAGACTCAGTTTCAAAATAAAGAATAAAATAAAAATAGGGCTGGGGTATAGCTCTGAGGTAGAATGCCCCTGAGTTCAACTCCCAGTACCGCAAAAAAAAAAAAAAAAATATATCATATTGCATAGGGATGCAAATACCCACTTACCAAATAAACTAATGCTGTATTCAGTGGACATAGGAGGAGGAACAAGATCCAGTGAACTAAGAAGAGATTGGAGCAAAGTACACTTGGAGAAAACCAGGCTGCAACTGAAGTTTTCGCAATAATATGAGACATCTATAATTAACAGGCTTTCAAGAATATGCACTCGTGCATTACAGCATCACACCTCATAAAACATTCATTCAGAGCCATACCAGGAATGCACATCTTAGCTATATAAGCACATACAGAGCACTAAGAAAAGAGAGCGAAGGCTTTGAAGTGAGAGCCACTGCCCTACATAAAGGACCAAGTGTGCAAGGGAGCCATAACCGCCAAAAACAAAACAAACAAAAAAAGTAAAGTTAGAAATGTTAAAAGTAAATTGTTATCAAATAAGTAAATTACACAATGTTCTCAGCTAAGGAGACAAATTTCTAGAAAATACATTTGCAGGTATAATCAAGTTAATACACACAAATAAAGACAGGAAATCTGACTAAAAATAATCTTAGAGTTGGGGTGTAGTTCAGTGGTAGTGCACTTGTTTATCATGTGAGAGGCTCTGGGTTTCATCCCCAGCATAGAAAAAAACTTGAACTTTTAAATGTATATTAGTATGCCAATATTAATAAGATCACTTTATATAAATGTACATGTAACATGAAATTATGCTGATAAGTTATATAAATGTATCTGTAGCAATTAAAATAGTGTATAGAAGGCCCAGGAACATATGAATGAGTCAAGTGAACAAAGCATGTGTTTACATGCTAGCAGCAGCAACCAAAAATCTGTGGAGAAAGAATGGGTTATTTGACAAAGAATATAGGGGAAAATAGATCAAAATGACTACTTTTCTTTTTCTTTTTTTCTTTTTTTTTTTTTTTCGGTACTAGGGATTGAACTCAGGGGCATCTACCCTCGAGCTATACCCCCAGCCCTATTTTTTATTCTTTATTTTGAAACCAGGTCTCACTAAGTTGCGGAGTGTCTCACTAGGTAGCTGAGGCTGGCCGTGAACCCAGATCCTCTGGTCTCAGCCTCCCAAATGCTGGGATTACAAGCATGCGCCACGACTCCTGGCTGACTAGTTTTCTTAAAATAACAATTGGATTAAGATTTTTACTATTTAACTATATGGATTCCAAACAGTTTTAAAATGTAAATGAGAAGAATAAACCTATAAAGCTAATAGAAAAAGTACACCTAATAATCAGGAAGGATTTTTTTTAATGACACAAAATGCACAGGCCATAATATTATTTAAAAATGATGAATTCAACTATGTTAAAAGTAAAGATTTTGTTGTTACTGAAAGGCACACCCAATTATCAGAGAAACTGATACACTAGAAGAAACCATTCCCAATACCTAAAGACAACAAAGGATTAATTTCTAGAATATACAAGAAACTCCACAAAAACTCTTCCAAGGAACTTCTTGCAAAAAAAGGGGAAAAGACCCAATAGATTAAAAAGGGGGAGAGAGGGGCTAAAGATAAGAAAAGACAATTCTCAGAAAAGGAAAATTAAGTAAATAAAAATATCTCAACCTCACTAGTAATCAGAAAAAAAGCAAACTATAAGGTACCATTAGCATCTATGGAGTTGGCAATGACCATTGAATTTGTTAATAAAAATAGAAATCATTATGTAGTATTGGTGGAGGTATAAACTTGACATCAATCAATCTCTGCATTTCCTAGTAAAACCAGTATGTAAATTGGCTGTAATCCAGCAACAATTGCATATGGGCAACTGCCTCATGACACTCCAATGGAGGCCAATACATTCCTTACGTCTAGGATCCTTTAGAAAAAATAAAGCCAAAAATATTTACAAATGTTTATTCTTTTCATGTCCCTACTTTTTAACATCTGCATATTATCTATGGTTTTAACTTAACCTTTGCTGAAAAGGTAGGCAAGACTAAACCATGATTCTTCTTTCTCTGAGATCACTAATCACAAAGAAAGCAGAAAATACAGCAAGGGAAATGTTTTAGGGTTGGGTACTGCACAAATCTGGAAGCGAGCCTAGGCCTTGTCTCAGAGACTTGGGCATATTACAATCTCTGCCTGCCTCAGTGTCGTCACATAAAACTGGAGTATGACCTACCCTGCAAAATACCAAGAGATTTAGAGATAATCCATGTAAAATACCTGGCAAATAGGAGGTAGTAAGTAAACAGGAAGGGAGTTTTTTCTAACCAAATAAAAGAACTTCATGCACTAACCTGAATAGATTTTGTTGCCCTGTTTAACTCATCTTCAACAGAATACAGACTGAGAAGTCATAGCAACAGTCATGAAAAGCAGAGACTGACTCAATACGAATTCCTATGTCTGTTTCTCCCTCTACAGGATAGGGATAAATATCTCCCCTTCCATACACTTCCTGCAAACTATTAAGGTTAAAGGTGGGAAGCTTCTTTTAGCTTCTGGGAAATGAATATGACGCTGTGGTGGTGGCTGTGACCGCAGTGATTCTGCAACTGGTGTCAGGGTCCTGGCAAGCACAAGGAGGCGATATTCACAGAGTACTGTAAGGGAAATGCTCTTAGAAGAAATCCCGTTATCCACGACTGAGTAACTGCAGAGATTTCAAAGTTGACCATGAAAAACAACCCAGAAACAAGATTAGATCCAAATTCAGGACTTCCCACATCACCAATTTAATGTACAACAAAGAGGGAAAATTCCACCTGGGAATCTTTATAACCTGATAGGTAATAGTATACATGTTAATCACTATTTCAGCATTCTCAGACCGGAGCAGGTGTTTCATCGTTGGTTCTGATTTGCAACCTGTGGACTGTGGGGTACTGGGAGAAGTCTGTAGACTGAACCCGTTTCATACAGACGTGTACTGCTACTTTACACATCCAGAAAATGCTGTGGTCATTAGCAGAATTCCAGTTGAGGGATATGAAGTAACTTTGTCACAAAGTATTTGCAGTTATCAGAGATAAAAAATGAAACTCTAAGTCGAGACCTTTAGAGTCTTTTAGTATTAAAGCTTCCTGATTTTTCGTAAGGGTTGAGAACTGCTGCTTTACAGTTTCTGACTGAAAAGATACTTTTTACTTTATAATACATGTGAAGAAAAAAGAGGATTTTGAAAAAATGAAGAGCTTAACTTGCATTTATTTCAACTCTTCGTCCTCTTTTGACCATTAACTTTTCCTTGGCATTTAACATCAAAGCCAGCTACCCTTTCATTCCTAGCCTCTCTGTTGGAAGAGTCGTGTGACTACTTCCTAAGCCACTGCAACTCACCAGTATAGACAGAAATGGCCAGTGCATTGTGTATTAAGGAAACATACAAGTAGCATCTCATTCCTACATTATAAAAGAAAGAGCGCTCATTTCTCCTCTCTTCCCTTCCTATCTTCTCCCCCTGACATTCTGAAGCAACATTATAAAGGGGGAATTACAGACCACTAAAGATATTCCAATTATTAAAGAGAAAATAAACATCTTACTCAGCATTTCCCAATGAACATTACCCAAAATTTTAATTTATATTCTTTTAGATGTGAAATTAAAACCCTAGCTGAAGACAGCCTCAACTTTAAGCATGGCAAAGATATAAAAGCAACCCATTTCCATCTAGAAAATATTACAGAACTATTTACTCTGTAATTTAAAATTACAGGGTTTTGCCCACACTTTCCAGTAGTGTGAAGTTCTCAATGGGTTAACCTGAACTGAGGTGAGAAAGTAGGGAATATGTATATGTATGGTGGCAGTGGTATTGGGGGAGGGGGAGAGCCATACATATCATTAATTAATTAATTTATTTCATAGGATATAAACTGTCCTAGGGTAAACTAGAGGTTTTTTTGGTTATTTTGTTTGTTTGTTTGTTTGTTTGTTGGGTGGTACTGAAGATTGAACCCAGGGGCATTCTACCTCTGAGCTACACCCTATTTATTCTTTATTTTGAAACAGGGTCTTACTAAGTTGCAGAGGGCCTAAGTAGTTGAGGCTACCCTTGAACCTGTGATCCTCCTGTCTCACCTTCACAAGTAGTGGGATTACAGGCATGCACCACCATGCCCAGCTTTTTTGGTTAATTTTTTAAAAGTTAAAGTATGTTGATCTGACCCTGCAAAAAGATACTTGCTCATTAAGACCTGGCAAAAGATATCTACAAATTAAAATGCACCATTAGAATTTTGGCAGCAGATATAAACCAAAATGGTGCAAACACAGCTAAATCTAGTATCAGACACAGAAGAAGTGTAAATTTCAAATATGGAAGTCAGAAAACAAAACTCTGAACTCTGGGCCAATCCAGAGAAGGGGGTGGGGAGATCTGGAGACCCAAGGGAAGTCCAATCTCATCTGCCAGCTCTTTTTTGGAATGGCAAAGGCCCACCTGAATCAGCGTTGGCATCTTTTTCTTAGGTAGCAATTTTCCAGACTACAAAAGAACAGAAGACTATAAATCCAAAGACCCTTGTGCAAGTCCCAGCATCTCCACTTACTAATAAGGCCACTGACCAGTCACATCCTATCAGCCTCAATTCTCTTTCTCCGTAAACCAAAATACATGAATCCTGTTTAACCATGCTGTTACTAATTGTAAAGAAGATATAGAAAAGATGCTTTGTCAACAGAAAATAACAATTTAAAGGCCTATATTACTGAATTTAAATCGTACTGAGGTGGGAGCATATCCTGTTCCTAAATAGGGGGCAGGTTTGTAGGATCACAAAAATCATTCTGTTGCGTCTTAGAGCAGAGTGACAGATGCTGTAGAAAGCCCCCAAGGAAATTAATAAGCCAGAGGGCAAGGAGTATATCTGGGTATAAAAACAGAGGCAAGACACTATGGCTATACAGGTCTTTCATGAATCTCTCTTAGGACTTGGGGGTAAAGCTCAGTGGTAAAGCAATTGCCCAGCTCTTGGCATGTAATTCCAGTACTTGAGAGGCTGAGATAGGAGGATTGTAGGTTCTAGGCCAGCCTCAGCAAGGTAGAAAGACTCTCAGCAACCTAGTAAGACCCTGTGTGCAAACAAAAAATAAAAAAGGGCTGGGAGTGTAGCTCAGAGGCAGAATGAATGCCCCTGGGTTCAATCCCCAGTACCACAGTAACATACACAAACACACACCAAAATAAATAAATAAATAAATAAATAAATAAGCAAGCACTTGCCTAGCATGTATAAAGCCCTGGATTCAATCCCCAGCAGTGGACAGGAAAAGGGGGAGAATCTCTCTTGAGAGATTTTTTCACTTTTCACTTTTCATCTTCTGACATATTTAGCAAGAGAAGAAGACATAAGCACACAGACATCTCACAATTAAATTCAAATTTAAGTTCACATCCACCTATCCAGTAAGGATGAAATCAATTGCTCAGTTCGTACAGTATATATTGGCTACTTATCACTAATATAACTGTGCCAATTACTGATGCCACAATGCTCAAAGCGGCTACACTTTAAAAGAGATTAAAGTTCTGAAGGACAATTGGTATAGTGGGATCTTATAATCCAAATTACCTCCATACTATGGATATGGAAACAAAGGGAGGGAAGAGGGTGATACAAATTTACCAGCCTACCTGAATACAAAAGATTATCCTTTCAAAGCAAAACTAATTACACAGTAAATATATTTTATTATAAGTCTTTCAGCATTAGAATAATATAATCAGCATCCCATGTCATGGATATAATTCTACAACTATGCCTGCTTCTTAAGAAAGCTTGGCAGCCCAATAAGCAGAGTCTATGTATTACTGTATTATGCATTTTCCCTCTGTGCTACAGAAAAAGACCCTTCTTCAGCAGAGTCTCATTTTCCTTCACTCTAGTCACTTGCTCTCATCACTTCCTCCAAAATAAAGAGTAAAAAGAAGCTACTGACTTTCATACTGTTCAAACATTTAATCTACCATCTCACCAAACATTCTTTTCAACTATCCCATTTCCATTAGTGTTTCTCCCCCAAGACTGGCATTTCAGCAGGTAGAGAAACACAGGCGGTAAAATGCCGCCAGACCATCACTGGGGAAGAAGTCAATTTGACTTAGTCTGTAGAGAGAACAGCCAGGAAAATGAAAAAGCAAAGAGCTGCACCATAAACCAACCTTTTCCCTAGTGCTTTTTTCTCCTAGGCACCTCTGAGATGGAGCAAGATGCAGATACGAAATTATGATCTACCTGGTGAGTTTAAGAAAAGTCATTCTCTGTTTTACTTTGGTGACAAATGGAATTTCATACACAAAGATGTCTGGTTCAGACCATTAAAGCACCTTGTGTCTCAGCACAGTGGAAACCACAGAGGAGTTAACGAGCCAGACACCAGACTAAACACCTCAGAACTCACTGCTGTCCCTCATTCCCGGTCTCTACCTTTCCAGTGTGTGTCTGCATCACTAATTCCCTCAGTGGGTGATGACCTCACTCTTCCAAAGTAGAAAGCTGGGAACCAGGATCCTCAGTGTGAAAGCTGGGACACCAAGACTGTTCCTTCCACCTTCCTCTTCACCCACTACTCTTCCTCCTCCTCCTCTTCCTCCCCACTCAGCTCTGGCCCTCACACCAACCTCAATTGAATCAAGCCTCCCAGAACATTTGCACGTAGACAGCCCCAGGCCAGCTAGCGGGGAACAAAGAGCAGCAGCTGAGGAGGAAAGGGTGGCAAGGGCAGCTGGGGACTTGGGGAAGCAGCCACAGGCTGTCCCAGAGCAGCCTAGCCTGGAAAGCGCCAGCTAGGGCAGTGCAGTGCCGGCTTCCTGAAGCCTTCCGGCTACCGTCTGACACATCTGGGCAGTGGCAGCAACAGAGTTTAACAGACACCCTTGGGTGAGATAGCAGGATCAGGGGCGGGTGTCCAAAGCAATCCACACCAGCGAGGCTGCAGCGCAGAGCTGGGGGTCCAGCTCAGAGGCGCTGGCCCCTCGGGCTCCCACCCGGCCCGCCCGCCCGCCCGCCCGCGCACCTGGACCAGGCGGCCACCCTGCTCCCTCAGGGCGCTCTCCGGGGACTCGGCTGCAGGCGCAGGCGGGCTCCGAGGCTGGAACCGCGGTGACGGTGACGAGACACTTCACTCCTCCATCCTGGGACCCGGCAGCACGTTACAGACAGCCGTGCACTTCCTGTTTGAGAACACAGGGGAGAAAGAAAGAGCAAGAGAGCCGAGTGTTGGTAGCGTGGAGGGAGGGCCGTGGGCCGCGGGAGGCAGGACGAGGGGCCGCGCCTGGCAAGCCCGCCGCCCGCCGCGCCATGCTCTGCACCGCGCTGAACCCCGCGGGCCGCGGGACCCGCAGCACCGGCTCGGCTCGGCTCGGCTCAGCTCAGCACCGCCTGGGCCCGGCCTCCCCCTGCCGGCCGCTCTCCCTCCCGCCGCCCGCGCTGCCCTTCCGCTTCCAGCCCCGGCCGCGTCTTGCTTCTCGGCTCCCACTGGTACCTACATCAATGCAGTTGGAGCTGCCTCCCGGTGGGGCCCCAGTAGTCTGCCTCCGTTCTCCTCCTCTCTCATCCCTCCACCCCGCCCCCGCCGGCTGGAAAGAAGCACCTCCGGGAAGGTGTCAAGACAAGACGGAGCCTTTCTAGGGGAGTGGAGGCTGGATTTATGCAAATTTTAAGTTAATAGCCACATCCCAGTGCATCCACTCCAGCTAAGCAGGAGAAAGTGCTTCAGGATGGGAAATTACTTGTCCTGCCTGTGCTTCTCTGACTCAAAAAGAGAAAGCGTGCACACAGCTGCCACAAACTGAGCGATCACGAAGAAAAAGAAAAAAGCACCAACTACACAGTACACTGGGTTCTTCCTAGGGTCTCCACTTAGATCAGCCTCATCTCCAGTCCACCAACATTTACATAAACCCATTCCCCAAGGAACATAATCTCTGCTCATTCTTCCAGAAAGCAATTTTGTATTTCCGCGCATGAACCACAGAGAAGTTCCAAAGTTCTGGGATTAGGTTCATTTTGGTGAACTCTGACTTAGTGAACTTTCAGAGTAGTGTTAAAAAAGTGAATGCCCAGCACTGCAAAAGAAAACAAAGGTGAACAGAGGGTTGAAGAATCTGCCCTGTGTAGAGTGTGCCGGCCTGGAAGTGGAATTTGTTACCTGCCTGCCTTTGCACCCACAATCTATCAGGTTACAGGCACTTAAAGGACTGTCTCTGGCAAACAGCTCCTTTTACCATCAAGCTGTTGGATTACAGAAAGGTCATTCTTGTTTCTAAACTCAAAATGGAGAACAGAATATAAAGAATGATTATTCTACACAAAAAAAGCTAATTTTTTACTAAAACAAATTGATGCATATTAAGCTCCTACTCAATACTAGACAGTACTTCATTTTAATCTCCTCTTGGTCATTTTGTTTGTTTTAAAGTTCCAGGGACTGAACCCAGGGGTCCTCTGCCACTGAGCTACATCCCCAGCCTTTTCTTTCTTTCTTTATTTCTTTATTTCTTTGCCAGAGTCTCCTTAAATTGCCAGGATTGGCCTTGAACTTGTGATCTTCCTGCCTCTGCCTCTGGAGTCACTGGGATTACAAGCACAGGCCACCACACCCAGCTCCTCTTGGTCTTAACATTTCCCAAGAGATCTACAAAAATCCTATTCTCATATTCCCAAATGAGGAAACAAGGTCAGAGAAGTTAAGTAATTGTCCTGATGTCTCAGCTAGAAAGTGGTTGAATGGAGAGTTGAATTCCTAAAACAATAGGGAATTCTAGGGGAAAAGGCAAGCTGAGGGAACCATCTGCAATCTAGTCCTTCACTGCAGAATGATCCTGCAATTGACAATCTACTACTGTTGAGGTGGCCGGGTTCTTCACCCACCTGCTTCCTCCGCACTTTGAAGACTTGAGCGGAGGGAAGACAGTGCTCTTTCAGTTATCTATTACTGGCTCTGTCAGCCTTTTCAGTTTTACTTGGTGGCAAAAGTTCAGAAGGTTCTAGGATAGACATTCAAAAGCCACAGTACAAAGTCTGCCCAGTTCAGGACCTAACTAGTTGACCAATATTTGTTCCCTGAATTCTTCTTTCTCTAACAGGGCTGTTCTAAGAAGACAAATGCTATTCACAGAAGCAAATGCACAGCTTCAACTTTTAGTAAAACTGCTGGCCAGTTCTCACTTTCCATTTCCTTTTGCTTTAGGACTTAGCTCACACTCACCTGTGAAGAGCATGCATGTGTTAGCCTCCCAATGTCAGCCAAGAAACAGCCTGCATTAAAGGTGATCAGGAGTCTTGATAATGTGATACCCTCTAGACAGTTGCAGAGACAGTAAGCAGAAGAAATTAACTGAATCTTGCCTGCCCTTTCCTATCACCCTACTAGTGCAGCAGCAAACCCCAGTCTATAGCACACAGGTGAACTTCAAGCTCAGCAGCCTTCAGGCAGTAGAGGGGTGGGGCAGGGAGGCCACAAAAATCAGCAACATGCATTCCTATCCTTCAAGCATTCACATCTAATGAGGACCTGCTACTAAACACTTCCTCATTGGTCTTAGCATCCTTTTTGGTCCTGCTCTGTCTACCTGTTTCCTTCTCTCAGTCCTGGACCTGTCAACTTTTATGTCTTTTCACAAACTTAATGCTTCTTCCCAATGAGATACCATTTCTTTCTCTTCTTTTTATTGGGGGGGAGGGGCATTGGGGATTGAAACCAAAAGCATTCTACCTCTAAGCTACACCATCCCCTGGGGAGGTAGGTGTAGCTTAGAGGTAGAATGCTTCTGGTTTATTTTTTATTTTGAAACCGGGTTTAGTAAGTTGCCTAGGCCAGCTTCAAGCCTGTGATCCTCCTGTCTCAGCCTCCCAAACAGTGAGATTACAGGTGTGCATCACCACATCTAGCTACAAGCTACTACTTCTTTTCCACAAAGAACCTGATGAGAAGGGGCAGCTCGAAGGAGGGCACTTAGCTCAAAACTTCTCTCTTTTTTAAAAAAATCCTGCCAATAATTACCACCTTTTTAAGGACATAATTCTATTTTGGTATCCTTTGCTTTCATTTCTATTGCTTATTGTAACTCTAAGAGCCCAGAAGGAAAGCCCGTGAACATAAAATTTACCAAAAAAAGGTAAAGGAAATATGCTTCAATTAACTTGCAGAGCCTTAGCTTTTGTCTTTGAGAACTCATTAGATTAGACTATCTAACTTAAAAATCTCTAGTCAATAGCAAACCATTCCTATTTTGTCCTAGTACTGCACTGAGTGACAATTTTATGATATAGTTTAAAGTTCATGCTTTTTAACAGGTAACAAAATATGTCTGCTGAGAACCAAGGAACCACAATCGCCTAACGCCATGACTGCTTCAAAGCCATAACCAGCTATGGGGTAAACACAGCCCCATTTCCCTCTTAGGCTCCCAAAGCTAAAGCCTTTCTCATCAGAAATCCTTGTTAGTATTCATTCTGTATATGGATTCAAAGTTAATAGTTTGGAGACTACAACATGATCCTTGATGTGTTTCCTAACCCCAACAACCACAAGCACTAAGCATTACATCACACACCACCATGTCCAGCCAATCTCTGTGTTTCATGGAGTACTGCTTCTTCCTATTTGTTACAGTTTGGACACAGAATGTCCCCCAGAAATACTCAGATGTTGAGAATGCAAAAATGTTCAAAGTTGAAATAACTGGACCAGGGCTTTAATCCCATCAGTAGATAAACTTACCGCTAGATTAATAATTTGAGCGAATTTTCTGGGTGATAACTGTAGACAAAGTGTGGCTGGAGGAGGTAGGTCACCAGGGGCGTGGTCTTGGGGACTGTCTCTGTCCCTGGTCCCCTCTCTCTTTTTTTTCCTTCTCTCTCTGCTTTTGGGTGCCATGAGCTGAGAGCAGCTGTCCTCCTCCTGGTCACTGTGATGTTTCTACCTTGGAGCTGGACCACCATGAACTGAACTTCTGAAACTGTGAGCCCAAATAAAGCTTTCCCCCTCTAAGTTGATCTTGTCGGGTGTTTTGGAAAAACAACAACAACAACAACAACAACAACAACAACAACTGGCTAAAATACTATTGCTGAGCCGGGCGTGGTGGCGCATGCTTGTAATCCCAGCATTTGGGAGGCTGAGACCGGAGGATCCGGGTTCGAGGCCAGCCTCAGCTACCTAGTGAGGCCCTCCGCAACTTAGTGAGACCCGGTTTCAAAATAAAGAATAAAAAATAGGGCTGGGGGTATAGCTCGGAGGTAGAATGCCCCTGAGTTCAATCCCTAGTGCCGCAAAAAAATAAAATACTATTGCTGAATAGCAAATAATTAAAATCACAACCTTATCCAAAGAGGAAAAAAAAAGTATGCTCCTAAGTAGCCACAAATGATGCCACAAAAGATAAAAGTGATTTTGGAAGAATTTGGGGGTTTTCTTTAAAAGTCTCTACTCCCTAAATACAATAGGCCATGGTACTTAGAGAGCAACGTGGTGAAAGCCATTTTAGAGGCTCCAAATTAAGTTACAAGATGAAAACTCATCTCCAAAGGCAACGGTGCTAATCCTCCTTCACCTTAAAAGAGAAAGATCTTATTTTGGAGGTTCAAAAATGTTTGCACAAGATTTCTCTTTGTGAATATCAAGATTCTTGGTGATTATTACAGATGGATTTTTGCAAACAGGAAAATGAATACCAATGAGCTGTCTGGTTACCTAAGAGATGGCCTCTCTGCACAAGCAGCCTTCACAGCAGAAGGCTCCTGTCTCAGCCTTCCCTTCCAGAGGAGCACATACAACAGGACTGACTAGGAAGGAGGTCTCTGGCATTTAAGCTCATCTCCTGGCCTCTGCAGAACCGGGGCCCTGGCTTTCAAGGAAGCTGTTCTCAGAGCCAACTAGCTAGCTTGACTGGCATTTCCCCACTCAGAGCCAGAATGAGGGCCATTTCTCATAGTAAAATACAGCAACGGGCTGCAAATCATCTTTTTAGGACATTTGTTTGCAGGATGGCTTCTTGAACACAGTTTCCTGCTTCTGAGCAAGCTGAGGAGGAAAGCACGATTTAGAGTGCCCCACAGCAGAACCAGGAACACACAAGCAGAGGCACAATGCCAGGGTGGCCATGGGGTTGAGCAGGTAGCTCCCTGCCCCTGTGCCCCAGTGTCCTCAGCTTACACACACACACACACACACACACACCAAGAGTCCACTCACCTCACACAGAACTATTAACTCCAAAGAATGGACCCCGACATGCCCTGCCTCACTAAATTCTCAGAAAGAACTGCCTTGGCAGGGAGGAGCCATTATTATCACTGCATTACAGAACACACAGGGAGGCTCCCAGATGTCAACTGGCTTTCTCAAAGCAGTGGGTAATGGAGCTAAAACCCACCCTGCTCTGTTCTTCCTCCTTTTAATTGGAGAGAAATGTGTGGGTGCATTTTGGCTGAGGAGTTATTATTCTGTGCTACACATGTTTCACTAAGAAAAAAAAAATCTCACTTTTAAAACTTAACTTGTCACATTCTCTTTCGAGTGCATCATGCTACCTCATGGCTTTGCCAGATTTGGGTAAAATGTAAAGTATAAACATGTATTTTGCAATTGGCTGACTGATTTTTAAGCCATGACAATATAAGTAAATATAAATTAGGTTAAATATGCTCTTGAGCTATAGCTGAATATTATTTTATCAAATAATAAATAAAACATCCTCTGGCCAAAGTGTAATAGATAAAAATCTTTTTTTGGAACTGAGTACTAGAGATTGAATACAGGGGCATTCTACCTCTGAGTTACATGCCCAGCTCTATTTTATTTTGTTTTGTTGTTTAAAAATAGGGTCTTACTAGGTTGCTAAAAGTCTTACTATATTGCTGAGGTTGGTCTTGAACCTGTGATCCTCCTGTCTCAGCCTCCCAAGTACTTGGATTATAGGTGTGCACCACCATGTCCAGCTGATAAAAATCTTGATTATATTTTCCAAGGTTTCCCTCCCATTCTTGAGTTAATATGCTAACATGTATGGACAATAAACCATGTTGGCTGATGAGCCGTGATTCTGTGAGCATAATATAAGAGAAGGGTGAAATATCACAAAAGTCTGGCTAAATACAAATATGCATATACAAGTAAAGAGTGTTCAAATGTTCTGGGCACAGGCTGCTAGCAATGGATAGGTTTGAGTTACTTACTGATAGTATTATGTGTATTATGTAGACTAAACACTGCCCTATCAAACTTTTTTCTTCAGAAGGAATGTTTTGTCTGTTCATCTTCTGTGGTGTATATCTCTGCTTCCTTAAGAATTGTTTTAATTCTCTTTGGGTATTCTTATTTTAAAAAAATACATTGAAAAGCCCAACACAACTTACAAGAATTGGCCCTAGAAAGTTTAATAAATATGTTCATTAATAAGAAAAGAAAAAAATGATCTTAAAAACAACTTCAGGGATGAGAGTATAGCTCAGTGGCAGAGTAAATGCTCAGTATGAGGCTCCAAGTTCAATTCCCAGGACCAAAACCAAAAAATAAACAAACAAAAAGACTTTAGAACTATATAAACATCTCTAAGATCTGGAAGTAGCAAAATATAGGAGTTGATAGAGAATGAGTCACATATGTCACTGAGTACATCAATTCTCAATTATCCATTATAATGGAATCTAAAAGAAGAAATACAATTCATGAATCATTTAAGATTGCAAAATTAGATAATTTTATTTTCCTTCTCTTTCCTTCACCTTGCAACAGAATGGCCATCGCAAATAGCATGAAAGAAAACAAAATGCCTGGAAAATCCAGAATTTTTCTTATAAACATTTAAAAGCATATTCATCAATTTTTAAACTAATCCTCACTTATAAATGCTAATCATATTACGTGTATTAATTCACTTACAGCTGACAACAGCCTATGAGATTCTCTTGATATTTATTATAGGTCAGGGAACAGATCAAATGATGTTAAGTGATTTGCCCAAACTCACACTACTAGTAAATCCTAGAGCTCAGGTGGACTGGCTGGCCAGAGCCTACTTTTAACCAACACACTTTATTACCAATAGGTAATACCCAGTCTAAAAGTTAATGAGGTACAGTGCCATGGATATGGCAGCAGGAAAGGAGTGGGGCGAAAGGCTCAGAGATTTTCCTTTTTGTAGCGCGAATATAATCAAGATCACAAGGGCACTAGATGGAAAGCTTCAAGAGGTCAGGGACGCTGGGCCTTGTTGCTGAGTAAATGAATATTGAAAAGAAAGAAAAGTTATTTGCAGAATAGAAAAGCCCAGAAGACCAGCTGCTTCCTCACCTTGACCAGAATCCTAGATTTCAAGGCTCCAGGATTGCCTGGCTACAGTACAACTGAATTAGCAACAGAAGGCAATGCAGTGAACCCCCGCCTACTTTGATCTTGGTAAAGCAGTTGATACAGTGCCTGTGAAGTCAGGAAGGCTAAATCAACTGAAACTTATGTGGCTACAAGAACTGCGGAGCAGTTAAACCTACTAGAAGGAAAAACAATGGATACATTTACTAGTATAATGAAGGGGGAAAAAAGCCACAGGCATAGTACTCAATCTGTATTCAAAAGTAACTTGGAAATTATTCACACTGTTATAATCATAAATCATATTTGCACATAACATTAATTTGGGAGATGTAAAAAGGTCAAACTGGGACGAGCCAATGGACATAGTTATATTAACAGAAGTTAAGAAAAACAAGAAATCCCGTTGTACTTTTGTGCTCCCTTTAATTTGCAGGGAGGGGTTGAAGATGCCCAGTGGGTAGTAACAACTTCTAGACCTGAAATGACAAGACTGAACTAATGGAACAAAAGCAAACTGGATATGTTTAAAATTTTAGGACCAGAGGTCTGAACTGCACAAAGTATGATCCAATTATCCCACACGTCATTAGTAAAGTTCCATGGGAAATAATATTCCTTTCAAGAAAGACTTGGTTAGCAAACCTCCCTCCCCCCAAAAAAAGAAGGGGTTCAAAGGCTGAATTTAGGAGGTCAGATGAGAAAGTCAATGGTGTGTGTATAATCTGGCCCCACTACAAATATGTCACACAGACAGAAGGTCATGAGAATAGTCTGCAAACGCACGGCAAGATAAAGAACAGAGACTGGGGAGAGCAGAGAACTAAGACTTGAACTAACGTTATTTTTTTAAGCATAAATTATAATTTCTAATTTCTTTAATGTTGAGAAATAGCCTCTCCCTTGGTAGAATTGTTTATCTTCCCAGCAAAAAAAAAAAAAAAGTGTACTTTAAAAGTTAATAGTTGGCTGGGTGTGGTAGTACACGCCTGTAACCCCAGTACTTGGGAGACTGAGAAGGAAGATTGCAGGATTGAGGCCAGCCTCAGCAACTTAGACCCTTGGCACCTCAGCGAGATCCTGTTTCAAATTTTTAAAAAATATATAAAGGGCCGAGGGTGTAGCTTAAAGGTAGAATGCGTCTGGATTCAATCCCCAATACCCATCTCTCCCCCAAAAAAAGGTTAGTAGTAGTTGACATACAACTCTAGATGTAAGAGAGGTTTGTAACTTTTGACATAAGTGGTCCATATTCAGGCTGGGTCCCAGGAAGTGCACAAGGGAACACCAAGCAGCTCCTAAGGGACTGAAGAAATGAAATAATAGCTCTGGAGCCAACACATCCTTTTCCCAGGCAAGGCTCCAAGTATAATCTAACAGACCTGTTTATGCTAGAAAAGTATGTTCCTAGACAGGCATGGTAGTGTACACCTGTAATCCAGTACTTGGAAGGCTCAGAAAGGAGGATCACAGGATCAAGGAATGAGACCCTGTTTTAAAGTAAAAAAATAAAAAGGGTTGTGGGTTTAGCTTGGAGGTAGAATGCCCCTGGATTTGATCCTCAGTACCAAAAGATTAAAAATAAAAAAGGTAAGGCATGTTGCCAGGTGTGATCCCAGTACTTAGGAGGCTGAGATAGGAGTATCACAGGTTCAAGGACGGCCTCAGCAGCAAGACTCTCATCAACCTAGCTAGCAAGACCCAGTTTCAAAATAAAAATTTTTAAAAATATAGGACTAGGGGTGTTTCTCGGAAGTAGAATGTTCCTAGGCTTAATCCCCAAGAACACACACACACACACACACACACACACACACACACACACACAATGCTCTGAAGGGGACACTGCATAATTAAAAGCTTCCTAAGGTGTCAGCCTTACTACTGTCAACTGCAGTTTGTATAGTTATTTTTAAAAGTAAAGCTCTCAATGTGTGGCAAATATAAGCAAGGAATATCTTTGGGCATCTACAGAATTGACAATAATAACAGCAGCAGTAGCAGCAGCTAACATATGAAAATTAACTATATGCCAGAAACTGTTCCATTCATTTTACATGAGTTATCCTCACAACTAACACTAGCAGGAAAATACCACTATACCTTCATTTTATAGAAAATTAAGGTAACTTCCCAATGGTCCCATGGCTACCAAATGGGAGAGCAGGATTAAAACTTAGGCAAGTAGAATCCAGAGTCCATACTCTATGACAGACTGTCAAGGAAGACAGTCAACAATGAAATCCTGTATGTCCCATTTCCTTTTAACTAAACGAGAGAGAGATTTAGCACAAAGACATAAAGATCAGAGCTACTACATTCTAAACATGAATGGGAAAATGGATGTGAAAAACTTCAGTCCAATGATAACGCTGAGTTAGGTGTGGTGGCTCACATGCCCTAGTGCCAGCACTTGGGAGGCTGAGACCGGAAGACTGGAGGTTCAAGGCCAGCCTCAGCAACTTAGCAAGACCCTGTTTCAAAATGAAAAATAAGATAGGGCTGGGGTGTAGCTCAGAAGTAGAATGTCCCTGGATTAAAAACAAAACAACAACAAAAAGATAATGCTTTGAGATTACTGCTTATTTCCAAGGAATAAAAACCTAACCATAAAACCTAAATAAGGCAGATCTTC
>PVLC010016363.1:0-35586 GCA_004027655.1 Graphiurus murinus
TTTTCTCTGAAAGAATAATTTTATCTTTAAAAGTATCCCATTATAGGTAACTCTGTTCACCTTCTCCATGCCTGTTAAATAAACTTGTCATTTTTTTTAACAGTAAAAGAGTTACACCCTCCACTCCATGGAGACCTTGACATAACCCATCCGGTCTCTGGGGTCACCCCTCAGTCTCCTCTGAAAGACTGGCTACATGATTTGATAGTCACAGCTGTCATTATCATCCAGCATGGCACATGCCTCTGGGGGTTTGCTATTGAGCAAGGGTCTGAACTATGCTGCCCATGCTTCCTCATACCAATTATAACTTCCATGCAGTTATCTAAAAGGGAGAAAAATTTATCAACATCATTCTCAGCCTTGTAATGAAGCAATTTTCCCTTATTATAACTGACTAAATATGTGCAGGCTGACCCTCAGGGCTCCCCATCATCCTTTTTCTGTCCCTGTGGAAATCATGGCCAAGATTCACTTTTCATTTCAGATTTCCTCCACTCCCTACTTGTTTCATTTATTTCTCCTAATTCTGCACTTGCTTCATTTTTCTCTCTACTGGGCTGGATGCCTCTTTTCACTCTATGCCCCGTCACCTCACTTCCTCACTTTCTGATGTGCTGCTCATTAGGACTTGATTGTATTTCTCATTTCCAGATTTACTGTCAGTGGATTCCCTCACCAAAATTTGCTTCTTGGGTATCAGTGTTGGAGGATACTCAAGTCACACAAATGATCTAGCACATTCTACTCATCTTTCTGCAAGTCTAGTGTGTCTTACACTCCTCTTTTTTTTTTTTTTTTTTTTTTTTTTCGTACAGAGGACTGAACCCAGGGACATTCTACCTCTAAACTACACCCCCAGTCCCACTTTATTTTTATTTTGATATGGAGTCTCGCTGAGTTTCTGAGGGTCTTGCTAAGTTGCTGAGGCTAGCACTGAACTTGCTATTCCCCTGTATTTAGACTCCCAAATACTGGGATTACAGGTGTAATCCACCATGCCTGTTTTATGCTCACTTTTTCTTTAAAGAATTTACAGTTGTATGTGCCTGCCTTAACCAGAAACAGTGACATCTCTTGACTGTTAACAGTTAATACATGAATCACACTGATGAGAAAGACTAAGAAAGGCAGTGAATTCAAAATCAGTATTGTACCTTCTTACTTCTAGGTAGAGATAATTCAAAGACAAATTCATAGCACAAACAAGTCAGTCTCCCCTGTTTTTTTTTTAATTACAAGGAAATCACTTCTGAAGTATTGATGATAAACTAAGATAGTAGTAAAAGACAACTTTGGACACATATGTATCAGTGATTCCTTCTCTTCAACATGCAAACTTTTGAAGTAGTCCAAATTAAATATTAAGCTGTAGACAGAAAGTATTTTACTCTACTGAAAGCTTATATATTCAGATTTTTGGTTTAGATATATGGAAGACAAACCTAATATCTGTTCTTACTCCTCATCCTTAATAATAAGACATCTAATTTTTAGTTGGGCATATGCTAAGCTGCATAAAGACTACATTTTCCAATTTCTAAAATTGTCAACTTCCAACTTCTGCCAAATCATATATGAGCATAAATATTTTGTGCAGACCTTTCTTTATTCTAAGAATTGGTACATGCCTGTTCTCCCTTTGTTACCTTCCTTCTCCATGCTGCTTCATGAAGCCTGTGTCTTGATCTCAAATCGTTATAGTAGATGATAAGGGCAAGTCTCATATAATGGGGTGGATTGGAAAAAGCTTGGCTCTAAAAATTTTATTGACTGGATCCATCACATCAGACCTGCAATTATTTTATGAGATAAATAAACTATGTTGTCATCATGCCACTTTCCCCTGTCACACACAGCCACTTATAGTTCTAATTCAGAGAATTTGGTGCTGAATTGATGATGTAGAAGAAAAGTATTGGAGGATCCTGACTGTAGTTTTCTTACAGAACACTGAGAATCAGAAATTTCTGAATTTAAGATGTGACCACCTAAATATCTGATGTCTATACTTCCCATATCTATCCCTGGAGACATTTTCTAGCTCTCTGACAACCCAGCAATTCCATATCAAGGAAATCTGTCCTAGAGTGAGAATCTGCCAAAAAACCAAAGATATATATATATATACATATATATATATATATATATATATATATATATATATATATATATACTCATTATAATATTATATGTGTCGATTTTTTTTCTTTGTGCTGGGGATCAAAAGCAGAGAGCCTCATTAGAAAACAGTTTTAAATAATCCAACTATACATTAGAAGAACATATATTAAATACTATTGGCACATCCACACTTTGGTACATTCTTCTACCACTAAAATGATATATTTTGTATCCATTAAAGATATGAAGAGTGTGAATAAAATGAGGAGGTGTTCATTACATATCACTGAGTAAAACAAGTCTGATTAAGATTTCTGGTCATGATGACATTATACATTTTTTGACACATTCCCTCTGTTCCACATATATGACAAATATAGATAAAATGTATAATTCCAAATGTCTAGGTTCCAGAGATGGAAAATATAAATCTTTGTGAAAAGCAGAAAAGAATAATTTTAGTAAATGGATAAATATGTCATGTTCATAAATTGGGGCCAATTATTGTCAATATAATTCCAAATCAATTTCATTCAAAATTTTAGCCAGAGTTTTTAGAATCTGCAAAAGCTGATCTTAAAATTTTTGTGGGAAACAAATGTCTGAAAATACTAAAAGAAAATTTTAAGGACAAAGTTATAATAGACACTGTCTTACTAGAAACTATAGTGATTAAAATAAGCTAGATATTAAGAGAGATCAAATTTTCTATAAGGGTTAATTAATCAAACAAAATAAGAAGAGCATAAACTATAAAGGGAAAGATTGATAGGGCTACCACATTAAGATAAAAAAAAAACAAGCAAAAATTTACATTGGACAAAAACACCATTCTGTTAATTCATAGACAAAATTTTAGGGAAAATGTTGTAATGGATTAATAGACATCCTTAAAAGGAAGTGTATTTCCTATGGAAGATATAAATATTTTAGTTTTTGTGATAAAAACAGACTTTTTTGGGAGGAGGGGATATTGGGATTGAATCCAGGGCCTTGCTAGTGTTAAGTGCATATTCTATTACTGAACTACATATTCCAGCCCAGAAAAAATAATTTTAGAATATAACTGGGATAATTTATATCAAATATCCAAACACAGCATATAAACAACTATGCTATTTTTCATATGGAACCTTATCCATACATGTAAACATTCATAACATTGATTGGAAAGATGTACTTTAATTATATGAAAGTAGAACCTCATATAACAGGGATAAAAAGGAAATAGTACTTCAGATGATGGATAAAAGACTCTGCATTTTATATTTAATTTAAAATTTAAAAAAAAAAACAAATATCAACGGTGGTCAATAATTGTTCTGGTGGTAGGTATATGGACTTTAAAATATCCCTGTACATTTTTTAATTTTAAAATTTCTCAAAAGAATGTTTACCAATATTTTAGGAATTCAGTAAAAATATTATTAAATGCTAAGCATACTTTCTGGAATATAGTAAGCATTTAACCATTGTTAAAAATTATTATGACTATGCTTCTGGGCAGTGCTAAGGGAATAAAATGAAGCATATAATTAAATGCAGATTGAAATGAATGAAGTAGAGCTTTGTATTTTGGCATTGTTAAGCAGCAAATCAAAATGCTGAATGATGACCAGGCATGGAGGCGCATGCCTGTAATCTAAGAACTTGGGAGGCTGAGACAGAGGGTTGCAGGTTCAAGGCTAGCCTCAGCAACTTAGAAAGGCCCTTAGAAACTTAGGGAGACCTTGTTTCAAAAAAAATTAAGAGAGAGGGGTGGGTGGGCTTCAGGTATAGTTGGAAGTAGAGTGGATCAGGGTTCAATCCCCAATTAAAAAAAAAAAAACAAAATTCTGAATGATGAAAAAGGGTTGCATAATGATATATTTATGATGAAAGTTGCTTAAAGTTAAAATGTATATGGAAGTCGGTCGTGGTGGCGCACACTTGTAATCCCAGCATTTGGGAGGCTGAGACCGGAGGATCAAGTTTGTGGCCAGCCTCAGCTACCTAGTGAGGCACTCTGCAACTTAGTGAGACCCTGTTTCAAAATAAAGAATAAAAAAATATTTCACGGAATAGTTTGAGGAATATTGGGATTAGGTCTTCTATAAATGTTTTATAAAATTCACTTGGAAAACCATCTGACCCTGGGCTTTTGTTTGATGGTAAACTCTTTATTGCTGTTTCTATCTCTTTGATTGTTATTGGTCAGTTTAAGTTTTCTATATCTTCTTGACTCACTTTAGAAATGTTATATGTGTCTAGAAATGTGTCAATTTCTTCTAGATTTTCCATTTTGTTGGAGTATAGGTTTTCAAAATAGTTTCTGACTATCCTCTGTATTTCCATACTGGTGGTGGTAATATCACCTTTTTCATCTCTTTGTTTTGGTTAGGTTGGCCAATGGTTTATTGATCTTGTTTACTTTTTCAAGAAACCAGCTTTTGGTTTTG
The DNA here is from genome assembly GCA_004027655.1 of Graphiurus murinus. NCBI lineage: Eukaryota > Metazoa > Chordata > Mammalia > Rodentia > Gliridae > Graphiurus > Graphiurus murinus. Next base: position 4,563 of record PVLC010016363.1, read on the forward strand.
TTGATTTTCTGTATTATCTTTTTATTCTCCATTTCATTAATTTCTGCTCTGATTTTCATAATTTCCTGTCTTCTACTGGCTTTGCGGTTAGACTGTTTTTGTTTTTCAAGTGCTTTGAGCTGTGTCATTAGGTTATTTATTTGGTGATTTTCTTTTCTTCTTATGTGGGCACTCAGTGCTATAAATTTGCCTCTTAATACTACCTTTAGGGTGTCCCAGAGGTTTTGATATGTTGTGTCTCTGTTTTCATTGGTTTCTAGGAATTTTTTAATTTCTCTCCTTACTTCTTCTATGACCCAGTCTTCATTCAGCAATGTGGTGTTGAGTCTCCATGTGTTTCCACAGTTACTTCGGATCTTCTTGGAGTTTATTTCTAGTTTCACTCCATTGTGGTCAGAGAAGATGCAGGGAATTATGTTGCATTTTTTGAATTTGCCAATGCTCGCTTTGTGGCCCAGAATGTGGAATATTTTGGAGAAGGTTCCATGTGCAGCTGAGAAAAAAAGGGAATTCAGCTATAGTTGGGTGAAAGAGCTATATGTGTCTAATAGGTCCATTTGGTTTATGGTATTCTTTAGGTCTGAGGTGTCTCTACTGATCTTTTGTTTAGAAGAATGGTCTAGAGATGTAAGAGGAGTATTTAAGTCTCCCAGTATTAGTGTATTAGGATCTATGTGTGTCTTTGTTTCATACAGAGTTTGTTTTATGAAGGTGGCTGCACCTGCATTTGAGGCATAGATGTTAATGATTGTTATTTCCTCTTGCTGGATTGTTCCTTTTACTAGTAAAAAATGACCTGCTTTGTCTCTTCTAATAAGCTTAGGCTTGAAGTCTAATTTATCTGATATCATGGTTGCTACTCCTGCTTGTCTTCGGGTTCCATTGGCATGGATTACCTTAATCCATCCCTTCACCTTTAGCTTGTGGGAATCTTTGCTTGTAAGGTGTGTTTCTTGTAGGCAGCATATAGATGGATTCTGGGTTTTGATCCATTTTGCCACCTTCTGCCTTTTTATTGGGGAATTGAGACCATGTATATTCAGTGTGATTATTGAGAGATGATTTTTAATTCCTAACATTTTGAGTTTTGACTTCTGTTTTTGGTGGAGTTTATTCTTCTTTGCTTAGTTGTTTGCTTCCTAGAAATTATTTTTTCTCTGGTTCTGACATTTACTCTTTAGTTCTTCTTTGTAGTTAATCTCTTTAAGTAGTTTCTCTAGTGCTTTTTTGGTAGACATAAATTCAGTTTTTGTTTGTCATGGAAGGTTTTTACATCACTGTCAATTTTGAGAGAGAGTTTTGCTGGGTATGAGAATCTTGGCTGCAAGTTATTTTCTTTCAGAGTTTGGAATATGTTACTCCAGCCTCTCCTGGCTTTTATGACTTGATTTTGGAGGTCTGGAGTGATTCTAATTGGCTTGCCTCTAAATGTCACTTGGCCTTTTACTTTTGCTGCCTTTAAAATTCTTTCCTTAGCTTCTACATTGGTCAGCTTGATTATTATGTGGCATGGTGAGCCTCTTCTTTGGTCTTGTCTTGAGGGAGTTCTTTATGTTTCCTGTACCTGTGTGTCGACTTCTCTTTCTATGTTTGGAAAATTCTCTGATATTACTTCTAGGAAGAGAGTGTTTATTCCATAAGTTTCAACTTCTAATCCCTCTTCTATGCCTGTTATTCTTGGGTTAGCTCTTTTAATATTGGCCCAGATCTCTTCTATGTCCAATTCATACTGTCGTATTTTTTTTTCTAAATTTGTACTATAGATTCGTTTTTGGAATGATCATCTTCTAAGAGTGATATTCTATTTTCCATGTGATCTAATCTGCTGTTTATAGTTTGTATTGATGCCTTCATTTCAGTTATTTCATCTTTCACTTCCTTCAATGCTTCTCTTTGGTTCCTTTTCAGGTCATCAAATTCTTTGTTTATTAAAACTGGTTAACCATATGCAGGAAAATGTAAATAAAGCCCACTTTTTCACCCTGCACAAGAGTCAACTCAAGGTGGATCAAAGACCTGGAAGTTAGGTCAGAGGTCTTGCAGCTACTTGAAGAGGGCATAGGGCCAACACTTCAACACATAGGCACAGGTAAAAACTTTCTCAACAAGACCTCCAAAGCACAAGCAACCCAAAGAAAGATCAATACATGGGATTGCATTAAACTGAGGAGCTTCTGTGCAGCAAAGGAAACTATCAAGAACCTCAACAGAGAGCCTACAGAGTGGGAGAAGATTTTTGCCAGTTACTCTACAGATAGAGGTCTAATATCTAGGATATACAAAGAACTCAAGAAAATCACAACCAAGAAAACAAATAACCCAATCAAAAAATAGGCAAAGGGTCTAAATAGACACTTCACAGAAGAAGAAATACAACTGGCCAATAAATGTAATGAGGAAATGTTCCACATCATTAGCAATCAGAGAGATGCAAATCAAAACCACCTTGAGATTTCACCTAACCCCAATCAGAATGGCAATCATCAAAAACACGAGCAACGAGCAACAACAACTGCTGGCAAGGATGTGGAGAAGTGGGAACTCTAATACATTGTTGGTGGGACTGCAAACTAGTGCAACCACTTTGGAAAACAGTATGGAGGATCCTCAGACAAATGGGAATGAGCCTGCCATATGATCCAGGAATACCACTTCTGGGTATCTACCCAAAAGAATGGAATCCAAACTATTAGACCAATGCATGTGTATCTATGTTTATAGCTGCACAATTCACAATAGTCAAACTATGGAAGCAGCCATGATGTCCATCAGCAGATGAATGGATTACAAAACTATGGGATATGTACACAATGGAATTTTACTCAGCCATAAAGAAGAACAAAATCATGTTATTTGCAGGGAAATGGATGGAAGTGGAAAACATTATGTTAAGTGAGATTAGCCAGTCGCAAAGAGTAAGGAAGCATATGTTCTCCCTAATATGTGGATGCTAGGGAGAAGATGGGGCATAAGAGGGTCTTCTGATAGAAAAGGAGAGACCCTCGATAAACAAAGAAGTTGATTTAACCGAAATGGATTGAGGGGGGGTGGGGGGGTGGGGACACCCTAATGTACATCAAGGTTAATCACTAAATTGAACTTGAGAGGGAGGGAGAGCCGAGGGAGTGGGGTGGGAATTGGGGGAAGGGGTCAAATGAGAAATGTGAGCACACATGTCGTTATCAATTTGTACCTAACAAAGATGTCTGCCTACAATGTAGGAATAATAATAAAAAAAAAATTAAAAAAAAATAGGGCTGGGGGTATAGCTCGGAGGTAGAATTCCCCTGAGTTCAACCCCCAGTACCACAAAAAAGAAAAGAACAACAACAACAAAACATATGGAATCACAGAGATACATGAGTATGTAATAAAATATAAAACATGCCAGGGAATGATATAAATTGACATCACTGTCAGGTTTACCTACCTCAGTAAGAGAATGAGATAGGAGACTTGTAAGCAGAGAACTTATATCTGCAGTGTACCAACAAAAATCATATATGGCTTCATGTTGTGCTTTATTAATTACTTATATTTTATATAGTTGAAATATTTTATAAGAAATATAAGTATAAAGGAATTTAAAGAATGTGGAGAGAAACCTGTACAAGAGTGGAAGGGGGTTGGTTGGAAGGAGGGAGATGGGGAAGGAAAAAAGGAGGATTGAGGAAAGAAACATTTAAAATAATACTCTGGCAATGTATGAAGGTATTACTATCAATTTTGCTGACATGTATAGGGGAGAGGAGTGGGGAGCTGGGTGGATTGTGGAAGGAAGTACACAAAGAGCTGTGTGCACATATGTTTTGAACCTCACTATGATGTATAGCTGCAGTGCACCAATAAAATAAAACAAACAATATTGGAAAAAGATTAAGTGAAAGAAATTTATCTTCTCAATTTAAAGACATATATATATATATATATATATATATATATATATATATATATACACACATATATGATATAATGATGACATGTGCCACTGGAAAAAGGATAGATACAAAGATTAATAGAACAAAAAATGTAAATCAGAAGTAGGCCCTCACTAAAATGTTCGACTGATTTTTGATAATGAATTTTATTCTTGAAAATTAAGAAAACAGATTTTTAGAGTTATTTCATCACTAAAAACTAATATGTGAAATAACCCATATGTAAATTAGCTGAGCTTGGCCATTTTGCAATGTATATAGATTTCAAAATCTGTTGTACATGATAATGAATATACACAGTTTTTATTTGTTAAATAAAAAGTGATGTTAATTTAAAATGACTAGTATTCTTAGAACCTTCCTTAGATGATTAAACGAATAGAAGGTATAATTTATATATTTCAAAATATTATGGTTATTATCTTTATCCATGCCTAAATTATTTCGTTTTTATCAAAACCTCTTCAAATTGTCTCCTGTCTTTGTTAGTTCTCTTACTATCAAATATGATAAAAATTTTGACGTTCATCTAATATGATAAAAATTTTAAGGTTGAGGCGCTGGACCTGAACTTTAAAAAAGGCCCTTTGTCCTTTTTGTGGGATACAGTGTTTGTAAACCATAATTTTAGGTCTAGGATTGTTTGTTGCTCATGAGTGAGTTTTTGTTTCTAATTTTTTTTTTTTTAGTTTTCAGTTTTAAAAGTATTTACCTGCTTATTTTGTAAAGATGAAATGAATCATAAGTGTACGTTCACTTAATACTAATTAGTTTAAATAATAATTTATAAAATTAATTAAAACTCAGCATTCTAGAACTTTTACTTTATTTCTTAATCTTGTTTCATTTGTGCTTCAATATACTGAAATAATTATTCGTTTGCATTATTCTGCAATGCACACAAAACATACTCAGTAAAATAATATCAACACTACTACCAACATTGTAATTGCTGAAAACAGCTTCAAAGTTTCATTTGCATTTACTTTTTGCTTCAGAAATGTCCTAGTAAGATTATCCAGTTAAAGTGCTGTTTCATAGTCACCTGGAATTTTCCTCTCTGTAGTTACACAACCAAGCTAGCATGAAGTTCAGTTTATATGATTTAATGTCCTACAGATATTTAGAGAATGTTTCTTTTTTGTATTGTATTATAATTACTTAAAATATTTATATAGACTAAAGTAAAATATATCAATGCTGTATATTCAGAATAGTGCTTTTTTCTGTTTGTTTACCTCTAATGAAATTCTTATCTTCCCTTAAATGTAAGGCTATCATACCTACACAGACTAACACATGGTGTATTTTTTACATTAACACACACATGAACATAGATATATGTATTCAGTCTTCAACAATGTTAAATAAGAACAGAATGAAAGTTTACCATAACTTGTGGGAAATTAAATATTTACGTTAGCGAATGACCATAAACGATTTCAAAATATAAAATGTGATATCTTAATTCAGATTCATTGCATTTGTCTATCTTTTATAAATCTTATTGTCTATATAGTTTTGAATAAAATTCAACTGGCAGCAGAGCATGTACCATCATGATTTTCTTTTAATGAGGATTCTGCTGCCACAACACGCTTTTACATTTAGACATTTGTGGATAGTCACTGAGCATACCTCTAACATTTGGTACCTTTGTGAACAATGATAAGAAAAGATTAAGAAGGGTGGATCCATATTCTGTATTATATAGAATTTCTCATCATAAAGTCACCTATTTTTATAGAGATTCAATTATATGAACATGAATAGCTTAATGCTTTAACCAACAATGCTAATCAGAATTTGTGCTTTAAATTTAAATATGGCATACTCTTCATTCTCTTTGAATTACTTTTAATTATGTTTGACTACATGTAATAGAACCCCAATTACAATAGCTCAACCAAATAGTGATTACTTTTTTTTTTTTTTTCATAGATGAGAATGCTGGAGACAATTAGTTCAGGGTTGGTGCAGCTGCTCAGAGAAGGTTCAAGATCCCTTAAAATTCCTCCTCCATTGTTCTTTGCATATGGTATTTACTTTTCTGTAATTTCAAAATAGCTTCTCTCAGGCTAGACATTGTGTTCATATACTAGACTGGAAGAAAGAAGGTAGACCAAAGAACAAAATATACCTGCCAGGGTAGCCTACTCTCTTCATGTTAGGAAAAATGACTTCCTATAAAATCCACAGGAAATATACTTGTTCTTCAATCTCATTTGTCAAAAGTAACTCATATACCCATTTTCTAGCCACAAAAGAGACACAGTACTATACAGTAACAATTGGAACTCTTGAAAAGAAGAAAGAATGGCTATAGGGGAAGGAACCAGAGAATTTCCACCATATCCTTTGAATCCTTCACAGTGATACAAGTTTTGTTTTTTCTCAGAACAGAAGCATTTTATTTGTTGTGCTACTGAAGTATCTATGAACCAAACCTACTTTCTTGAATGTAAGAAATTTGTTCTAAGATTTTCAAAGACCATCATGAACAATTGATGATGTATTGCAACTGCTTGTACTACTTTTGTAGGGCTGCCACAAAAAACGTATCACACACTGTTGGCTTAAACAATAGAAAATGATTTTCACACACATCTGGAATCTAGACATCTGAGATCAAGATGTTGGTAAGGTTGGTTTCTTCTGAGGCATCTGTCCTTGGCTTATAAACCGCAGTCATTTCTCTGCATTTTCAAATTGTTTTTCCTCTGTGTGCATCTTGGTATTATTCTCCACTTATAATGGTACCAAGCATATTTGATTAAGGTTAATGCATATGACCTTATTTCTTTTATCTAATTGAAGACTCTATTTCTGGGTTACTTGTAGTTATGTGTTCAACTTCTAAAATTTGAGGGAGGGAATAATTTGGCCCATAGCACTGCTGAAGAACAGAATTAATAGCAGTAATAAAATAACAAACAAACAAACAAGAAACACAAGGAGAGGGTGGTGTAAAGCCAATTTCAGGTCGTTCTTTGCAAACTTTAACCTGAGTCAAAATTTCCAATCTCATTTCATGAGTACCCTTTGAAAATGAGGACCAGAAAATAATTCCTTGTCCAAATTTATGTAAAACTAACATTGACCAAATTATTTCTAATTCCTTTGATCTATAGATTCTAATAGCTTAATAAATTAATTTACTTAGGTTGCATAAGAGAGTCATATGTAATTGCAGTTATTCAAACATTAAATTGTAAGGAAGCAGCAAACCCAATTAGATTAAATCCAAACACATCACTCTGGGATTTGTAGAAGACATTGAAATAGAGACATGGCATTTTCATAGTCCAATTTGCTTGTACCTGTCGACTTGGATTTATTGTGATTTGTCCTTGTATGGTGCATGATTATTTGCAGATAACAACCATCTGCTAATAACTTTGGACTTATGCTAATAACAGGATTATAACTTTGGAACATTTTTGTCAATTAACTTGGGTTTAAGTTATAATAACACATTAATTACTCCTAGGTTATTAGTGGAATATGGAAAATAAATGCTTTTGCTTTTATTTGATTTACTTCTCCACTATTTCACAATGTATATAGTAACTACAAAGCTATTAAAAACAAAACAAACACAGGCAATGCTGATATTTCATGTGAGTCAGAATGAAAATTAGGGAAGCCTATAATAAAAATGTGAATTGCTGTTTATTTCATTAATGAATAATTATTTGAAAATTTGAGAGCCAATCAATGTTAAAAATATATCATACATTAAATAATTATAGTGATGAGAGATTGAAAATTGAAAGAGATTTTGGGAGCAAAGGACTAACAGAGCTGGCTTGGCAGTTTGAGCTAGAGGTTTTAATTCCCAACACTGAAACATTTGCTAAATACCATTGAGCTACACATTCTAGAAAGGATATTTAAAGTTGAGGTACCTGAAATAAGTCCAGTTTTTTTTTTAAGACAGTAGTTCATTGCCAAGGATATAGTCACTGCATGGGATCATCTTTATTCAGTCCTGATTGTGTAATAACTAATACCTGTTTCTGCTTCATCTTCTTCTATAGAGTTCTATAGAGTTTAATTAAATGAACTTACATTAACTATATAATCTTTTTATGAGATGTCATGCCTAATTAAGGTACTGTGTACAATGATAACCAATTGCATGGAAGGCTTAAAGATGATAAGTAGTAAATAAAATAAAAAGTAGAGCAGTTATACATTGACACAGTGATGCTATGTGATGATGATCACAAATCATAAGTGGCATGCAACATTAACCATCCGTTTAGCCAATGTGACCACGAGTCATTTCTGCAGTCATTAAGTTCTTTTGTTCACTCACATTGTGGTTTTTGTCACATTAACCACAAAATCACAAAGCCAATTCACATTCAAAGGGTGGGGAGATAGACTGTACCTCTTTAGTTAGAGGAACCACAAAATTACTTGTTATGAGTATACAGAGAGAGGAGAAATGAGGATACCAATGAAATTAATCTATATCATGGTCTGCCCTCAAGGAAGATAGAATTATTCACTTTGCTTCCACATATAAAATATGTTATTTTCATCTTGTGATGCTACAGTCTGAATATTTGTGTTCCCACCAAAATGTATATTTTGAAATCATAATCCCCAAGGTGATGATGTTAGAATGTCGGGCCTTTTGGGAGGTAATTAGGTCATGAAGGCAAGGCCCTCATGAATGGCATTAGTTAACATTTAGGATAGGTCTAAGGGAGCTCTTCCTTCCCTTCCAGTGTATGAGGACACATCTAAAAGGTACCATACTTGGGCCAAAAAATGTGTACTTACTAGACACTGAATTTGCTGGCTCCTTAATTGTGGCCTTTCAAGCCTCCAGAATTGTGGGGGAAAAAATTATGTTTCATAAGTTATATAGTCTATGGCGTTTTGTTATAGTAGCCCAAAGAGGCTAAAACACATAATTATCAAAAAGGCAAATCCAGGGGATGGTGGTTACTTAACTAGCATGCACGAAGTCATAGGTTCTACCTCCAGCACTGGAAGAAAAAGAAGTCACATAAAATCATGACGAGGCTATGTTCCTGAAAATGACTCTTGGCTGGAAGAAACTCCCTTCCCAGACAAACATCTGGGATTGTCTGGGCAGCTGCAGCTGTAGATAAAGCAAATAAATGCCAAAGCATAAACAAGGATACTATATAGGCTAACTGCTGTTCTACTTCTGCACCCTGCTTACACTAGGCCCACTCCCCCTCTTCCTAAGAGTTGGGTTGGCTATTGTATAAAAGGTCTGTACATTCAAACCTCGAGGCTCAGATCTGGAGCTTTGCTCTCTGAGCCTCACCAGTGAATAAACTGACCCATTTGATTCTGATCTGGCCTCTGTGTCTTGTTCTTCCTGAACCAGAGTCTCCTACAACATTTGGTGAGCCAAGTCAGGAGACACTCTCTTGCTGTCTCAGGTGTGTCCTGAAGACTGGACCCAGGGCATTTTGCCTCCTTCCCCTGTGTCTCAGAGTCTGCCTTCCCTGTTGCCAAGGCTGATCCACTGAGCATGCCACAGAAGCATCTTGGTCACCACGTGGGTGACCTCACCCAGAGGTGGTTAACTCCAGGACTGACAGTTGTCAAGGTCAGAGATGGAGCAGCTCATTTCCCAGCACAGACATCTGAATAAGGGTAGGCTGCCCAGGGAGGACCCACTAGCGGAGTAGCAGAACAGGGGTCTGATCAACCCCTAGGAATACCCTGAGTAGTGATCCAGGGACATGAAACTGAAATTCAGGATTTGGGTTGGGTGTGTGTAAATGACAAGCACATGTGTATGATTGAGATGGACACTGGGATTAAACTCCAGTTTGTACCTCACAGGGCCCAAGCGAGTGTTGAGTCCACTGCCTGGTTGCAGGGTCATCCTGTATCAGCTAAGCAGCAGTCCAGCAAGGACTTAGGTCTGTAGTCTCACCCAGTCAGGGACTGATATTGATCTGTCTATTGCCAAAGGGAGGGCTGAAACACCTCTATGAGGAGGATGGTAGGGTGTGGACAAAGTGAATTGTCTCTGTCTGTTTTAGGTGTCCTGGCTCTAGATTAGATTTCCTATGTAGGAATGAGAGGGGAACAAAGTAAACCCACTCCATTTGGCTTCGTGGCCAGGAATTTTGGAATATATCATATGAGTATTTATGGTTCCAAACTAATTCCAGGAAGGTTGTGCACTGTGTGAGTTACAATGGCTGACTCTCAGAGAAGGTTGGCCATCAACATTGCCAAAGCTGAGAGGTTTTTCAAAAGATTGATGAGAGACCCAGTACCTTTAATTAATGACTCTGTAAATCTTATTACGTTTTTACTCCATTTGACCCTGAAGCACATGAAAATCAGTGAATGATGAACACTGCTTTTGTTAACCAAAGCACTGGTGACATCGTTCAAAAACAACAGAAGCTAGAGGGATTCACAGGAATGAATGTTTCCCAATTCTTTGAGGAGTGAATAAGGTCTTCATCAACTGTGACATCAAGGAAAAATGAGAAGTGGACCAAAAAATGTGTCAGAAAGCTGACCTCATCATAATGGTGTGGAGTGCAGTGCTTTCTGACAAGCTAAACTGGAGACCAACCAGTTGACCCTCTCATTCCTCACCCCCAGGGCCACCCCAGGAATAGAGGGCTCCTCTTCACTGTGACCCCTCCTCAGCTCCTCTTTTTGGCAGTTGCCCAGGCCAATTTGTTTGATGGCTGAAGGGGACTTGGCCCTGAAGCTCCTGAGGGGACTATGGTCCAAATTACAGTGTGGGAAGAACAACTTACAGCATTCAGTGACCACTGGTCTGATAGTCCCTCTCACCAACCAATATGTCAACATGATGGAAGAAACTAGAAAAGCTTCACCCAAAATGTTTTTCACCCCCTGCCAATGCATCCTAGGGGGAAGAGAAGCCATTCACCAATTCTTATATATGCCAGACTGTCCAGTTCTGCTACTGGGTTGGGACTTCCTCAGCGAACTCAGAGCTACCATGACTTTCTCAGAAAAAAACAAAATAAAGTTGTTAGTACCAACCTCCCCTCTAATTTGCTTCCTGTAAATTCCCTGGAAGAAGAGTGGAGACTGTTTGAGGGAAAAAAGGGGGGGGGGGTCCATCAGCTCAGAGGTAGCAGCTTGGTGGTCTACTGTCTGGGCTGAGGACTATCTACCTGAATGGCCATATTCCAGGCACCAGTAGTCATTGAACTTTGCCCTAACACTCGATCACTGTGACCATGGCAGTGTCTGATCCCCCGATTGGCTCTGGAAGGAATCTAGCCCCACCTAGAGAGACTCCAGCACCATGGTATCACCACACCATGTCAGTTCCAGTGGAATACCCCTTTCTTGTCAGTCAAAAAACTGGGAACCCAAGACTACCAGCTGATGCAGGACTTGCAGTCCATCAACCAAGTAACTGTCACCATACATCCTCAGTGCCTAACCTGTACACACTCTTAAGTTTGCTCCAGCCACTGTGACCTGGTTCATATGCCTGGACCTGAAAGATGTCTTCTTCAGTACCTGTCTGCCTCCTAAAAGCCAAGAACTATTCACCTTTGAATGAGAGGACCCAGGAACTAGAACTAAAAACCAATTCACATGGACCCAATTGCCTCAAGGTTTTAAAAACTCCCCCCCCCCTACATTTTCAGAGAAGCTCTGCCCTGAGACCTCAAGTCTTTTCCTTCCCACACCTTGAAGTACATCCTCCTCCAATATGTTGATGACCTTCTCCTTGAACATGAGATTCTTGAATGCTGTGCCAAAGGAACAGGTCAACTGTTGACCCGCCTAGAGCAGTGTGGTTATAGTTTCTAAGAAGAAAGCCCAAGTATGTCAATAAAGGTAAAATATTTTGGATTCACCATCCAGAGAGGAGAGAGACTATTGGTGGCAAGGAGAAAAGAGGCAGTTCAAGCCATCCTCATAATGGCCAACAGGAGACTCCTCCAGGAATTTCTGGGAATGGTAGGGTTCTGTCCCATCTGAAACTTTGCTGTCATAGAAAAAAACAAAAAACCTTTATGAATTTCTGAAGGAGGGAGATAAAACCCCTTTTATGGGAAAAGGAATGGAAAAAGGTCTTTCAGCAACTCAAAGACAACTGCAGATTACCCATATCCTAGGGCTCCTGGACCTAGAAAAGCCCTTTACCTTGTTATTCTCCAAGAGGCAGAAAATAGCAGTCAGGGTTCTGGTCTAGTGGATTAGGTCTTGGTATTGGCCAGTCTCTTACCTCTCAAAGCAACTGGACCTCATTGCTGTTGGATGGCCACTATATCTGCAGGCTCTTGCTACAGCTGCTCTTTTTGTCCAAGAGGCTGACAAGTTAGCCCTGAGAAAAAATGCAAGTGAAAGTTCCCCATTCCATAGTCTTTCTCATGAACTCCAGTAGGCACCATAGGCTAACCAATGCCTGGCTCACAAAATATCAGGAGCTGCTTTGTGAATATCCCTGGATAGAGCTAAATCCAGCCACTTTGCTGCCACTTAGTCGTGAGCAGTTGACTATGACTGTGAGAAATTACTGACAAAAATCTATTCATTAATTTAAAAAAATCTATTCAGGAAGGCAGGACTTAAAAGACTACCCCTTATCCTAACCCAGACTTAGAAATTGTTCCGGTTAGATATAGAATGGCCCCTTGAAGAGCTCATAAATATTTGTATTTGGAGTTGATATAATGGAGTCTTGAGAGTTGTAATCCCAGCAGTGGTTAAATCCATTATAATGTATTTACCTGGGTGGTACCTGGTAGGCTGGTAGGATGTGGCTGGAGGTGGGTCCCTGGGGATACATACAGCCTTGGAAATTATACTTTGGTTCCTCCTCCTATCTCTCTCTCTCTCTCTCTCTCTCTCTCTCTCTCTCTCTCTCTCTCTCCCTTTCTCATGCTTCTGGCTTCTACAATGTGAAAAACACAGCCCATGTGCTCTCCCTCTCTCCACCTCTCACCACCATGCCTTGAGATCCTCAGTCCCCAGCCTCACATGGACTGAACCTGAAACCATAAGGAAATAAATATTCTTTCCTCTATGTTACATGGTCATATCTTTAGATCATGACTGTGAGAATGCTGGCAGGAACAGAAATGTTCATAGATGGGAGCAGTTTTGTAAATCAGCAGGAAGAGTGGCAAGCTGGGTATGCTGTTATAACTTTGGACAAAGTCCTAGAGGCAGAGCCTTTCCTGGCCAGCACCTCAGCCCAAAAAGTTGAGTTGTTTGCCAACACTCAGGCAATTGAGTTAGGAAAAAATTAGGTAGTCAACCTTTATACTGACTCTAAGTATAACTTCTTAACCATGCATGTCCACAAAGTACTCTACAAGGAATAGGGACTGTTAAATTCTGGAGGAAATGACTTAAAGCACTCTCAAGAGATTCTAAAACTGCTTGAAGCAGTTTGGAAATCAGCAAAGGTAGCCATCATGCATTGTAGAGGGCATCAAAAAGGGACCAGCCACAAGGTACAAGGAAACTCCAAAGCCAACAGTGAAGCAATAAGGGCCATCCAGAGGCCTTTCACTGCACCCATCTATCTGCTGGAGCCTTGCGTGCTCCACTCTTGCCTTGGGTGCTCCACCACTCCCCCTCCTATGAGCCCCAAGAGTGAGAGTGGCTAAAAGGGGAAAAGGTGACTGAAACCCCAGGAAAATGGATGCTACTGCCTGACAATTACATAGCCATCCCTTAAAACTTGGGCCAATCATGTGGCAGGCACATGAATCCACACACATCAGGTGAGAAAACCTTGAAAAACTTCTTAAATGGTACTATTACATACACCACCTGGCAGCCCTAGTGAAAAAGGTAGTACAGCAATGTGTGGCCTGTAGCAAGACAAACTCTTTAATCAAGGACTTGAACTTCCTCCTGTAATACAGGCTGTGGGATACAGGCTTGTACATTTTCAACCTATTCTTGAAAATGTATAAGTTGACTTTTCCAAACTGCTAAAATGTAATCGGTATTAATGCTCAGAATGTGGTGATAGCCTTGGATATCACTTGGAATCTACATTCTGCATAGAGGCCACAGAGTTCAAAGTAGAAAGAAAGAATAGAACTATCAAAACTTAACTAGTAAAATATGTCAGGAAACCAAGCTAACTTGGCTTCAAGCCTTACTTTTAGTCCTGTTCAAAATTAGATGCACTTCCACCGAGAGAACAGGATATTCTCCATACAAAATGATGTTTGCTCAACACCTTCCTATCCTCCAGGGACTTTAGGAAGTCTGCCTAGCCAGGGATTGGAAGTCTCTTCCTAACTGACATAAAGGAGACATAGAAAGGTCAGGGCTTGCTGGTTGTAGAATCATTGCCCTTTGATATCCTGAAAGAGAAGGCAAGCACATGCGAGATATTAGCTTACAACAACAGTAAATGGAACAGAGAAGTATTTCTATGCAAAGTATACTGGCTAAGGAAACGAGGACCTTTTTCCACCAAGATGTTACAGAAAACCAGGAAGTTAGTAAGTCATTGAAACTTAGGTCAGGATCAGACATATTATTAATTTGAGAATGTAATTCTTGTAATGCCGAAGTCACGTTCTTTGAATTATCAGGAATATAAGCACAACATTCTGTTTTAATAATTGCACAGGTCCCCCCCCACCCCCCCCCCGTGTTGCTGTTAATGTGGCAAAAATACAACCAGTTGATTGTGTCTTACTCAAAACCTAAAAAAAGGATTCACGTTTAGATCAACTCCTCCCAAAATGGAAGAGTCCTTTCCAGGTTCATCTTAGTACCCTACAGCTATTAAATTACAGGGACACAATTCCTGGATTCATGTGTCTAGGATTAAACCTGTCCCTCTTGAGAATTTACAGAATCAAGACTCAGATAAAACCAAGACCAGCCTCAAGATGCTGACAAAGCGTGTGATCGCTATTCCTGTGAGCCTATAGAAGATCTAAGAGTATTATTCAAGAAAACAAAAAATACTAAATCAGGATAAGTTGGCTTTTTTTCTTTTTGTTCCTCTCTGCTTATTGTGATAACCACACTATGCCTATCCAGATTAATGGCCATCAACTTATCTGCCTCTTAATTTTTATATCATTTTACCAGGAAGAAACTAATATAGAGTCCTTTAGTAAGTATACACGAAAGGCTCTAAATGACATGGCTAAAAGCATTTCACTAATAAATGATGAAATGCAAATAATAAAAAAGGCCATCTTACAAAATCAAATGGCCCTTGACATATCTTTACTATTATTCTTATCACCCCAACAGCAGCAAAACTTGGGGATAGTGCAGCCTGGATCCACCACAGCTGCCTGAAGCTAGCAGCTCCAGAGCCAATAGTCCCAGAAGCAAAATACTATATTGCTCAAAAATCCTGGGGAGCCAAGCAAGATAATCTTGAAAAAGACAATCTGCCTTGCCTTAGTCACACCTGGAAGCTGACTGGTCTATGAACAGCTGAAGCTTGAGGAGCATCACATCTCATGCTTCAGAATTGGACTCTTAGTTTTTATGCAATAAGTACTTTGGGATTGACTTTATTGGTGGCATTTGGAGCCTCTGAGGGAGGTGGCAAGATGTTTGTTGGACTACACAGTTTCAAAGCAGGACATCATAAGAAAGTCATTGTTCTTCACTAAAACCTAAAGTTCATTATTTTAGAGGATCTCCCTAACAGAATGCACTCCTCATAATTGCAATCTGTGAAACCTTGTGATTCAAGCCCTCATACAATCCAACTTGCTAAACTGAGCTTTTGGACTGGGAGCAAGTATTAATGGTAGAGTCCCTGTAACATTGTTTAGATTACAGCTCACCAAGCTCTCAGTGAGCCCCATAATCACTTTAACCATAACCATCCCTTTCCCTCCTCCAGACCCATCTCAGGGAAATGACCCCCTAAAAATTACTGCAGTAAAAATAGAGGACTTAACGCAAACCTTGGAAAGAGAAACCAGATTTGAAGACACCAATGCATGGCTGCAGTGGGTTAAATACTCTATAAAGGTGGCCAATGAGGCAGATTGCTATGCATGTGCCACCGGTTGACCACAAGCAAGAATTGTTCCTCCCCCCACCCCTTGTTTGGGAGAAATGTTCTTTCCTTCAAGTCTGGTTCTGCTCCCTAGACATAGGTCATCTGTTATCATGCATAATTCTGGCTCTTCCTTCTGAGAAGTCCTTTCTTATTCCCACTCTAACCATATTTGAAAAAATGGTTCTGTGGCTGAGGAGTCTTTTCAGTCTGTAGAGAGTTGAAATCTACATTCTCATTTACAGATCCTTTTTATGAAGTTGCCAGTGCTTTTGCCAATATATCTCTCTTAAAACTTTCTAGACTTTGAAAAAATGTATTTGAAACAATTATATGCCATTTTCCAAATGCTATGCCCATAATTCTTTCAAATAATTTTTCTTGCCTAAATAACTTCTAAATTGGACTGTGGAATAATGCTCTTAGAGCAATTAGTTGCCATTTTGTCAGATTGGAAGACTTAGGTACCACCCTGATTCTTTCAAAGGCATTAGCAAAGCAGCTACATCTTTGATTTCTTTTTCTATATCCTGATGCCTTGTTTTACTTAAAATATTTTTTTACTGGATAGAAAGGTTAAAGATAAGAAATAGTTTAATTTCCCAACTCAGGAGGTTCTAGCCCCTCACTATTCTAAATTTTACATGCAGTTTGGACAATAATTATCTCAGTTCATCCTTTTTACATGGAATCAATATTTGCTGTAGAAAAGTCAGTAGGTACTTTCAAATTTTTGCCTTTGTTTTTAGTCAAATCTTAAATTTGCTAGGGGAATTTTCTATATTTTAAGTTACTTCATTTGTTAGTTTTTCTATTGTTTTGCCAGCAACTGGATTTTTATTTTTCCAACCTTCTATATCAGTGTCCTTGTCATATTTTCAGCCTCTTTGCTATTTCCTTATTCTTCTGTCTGACTGATAGAAGAAGCAATGGCAAATATTCTATGCTTTTGTTTTAGCATCATCACAATTAAAGGCATTGACATATGTATTAGTTATATATTACTATTATGATACTGAGTACAAATGACCACCAACTTAGTGAATACAGAATTAGTAATTTATTTAACTTAATCTCCAACTGGGATTGTCCAAGAACTTCTGTTTGTCTTAAGTAGACTCACTCCATGGCTAGTATTTGACTGATAAATGGCTGATCTGAAGGTCTCAGTTGGAACTAATGGAAGATTTTGTTTCTTTTCAATGCTATTCATCTTTTAGCAAGCTAACTAGGGCATATTTGTTTATTGAGGGAACAGGATAAGGAAAGAGCAAATTGGAAACAAAAGACTCTTGAGGTCCAGGCTTAGAACTTGAATGCCATTGTTTTGCCAAAGGAAGTCACAGAAATATTTGTACAAATACTTTAATAAATGTAAATGAGTCAATGAAGTGGTATCTAAAAGGTAAAATCTCCAGAAAGACAAAATAGCCAGTGGAAAATTCCTAAGCAAGATTGTCTTGGATTACTAGAGGAGGCTATTATGGAGAGAATGGGGTGAAAAATAGTAAGAATGAGGTCAGGGAAAGAATGGAGGAAGATGATCACATAGGTCTTCCAGACTATTGAAGGTCTTTGTCTTTACTTAGAGTGAAATGAAGAGCCATACCAGGTTTTGAACAGTGACATGAGCTTACTTTTGGTTTACATCAGTTTTTATGCCTAAACTCTGATGAGAAAAGACTAATGAGACAAAAGACAAAAAAAAAAATTAGTAGCAGGCTATTTCAGAAACCATGCACTCAGACTAAGATTTATGAGTTGAAGTATTTATATTTCAAATATATTTTTAAAGTAGAATTATTGAGAATTTCTTACTGATGGGCTCTGGATAAAGAAAATGAATCATTGACAACTCTAGGGCTTGAGTACCTGGAAAGGTAGAGTTGCCATCAATGGAGATGATAGAACCTGTAGGAAAAATAGGTTAGGAGAAAAGATAGGGAGTTCAGCTTTGGCCATGTATACTTGAGATATTTATTGAGCAACAATATGGAGATGTTGAGTAGAGAGAAATCTGAACTGGAAATATAAATTTAGGAGTTATAAACATATATATGATATTTAAAGCTTAGATATGGAATAAGAACATTCTGAGAAAGACTAAAGACAAAGATGAGAGGTATAACCAATGATTGAGCTGTTGGATCCACAAATGCTAATAAACACTATTGAAAACTAGTAATTTTTTGAGTTACAATAAAAGGAAGCCGGGTGTGGTGGCACACGCTTGTAATTCCAGCATTTGGGAGGCTGAGACTGGAGGATCCGAGTTCGTGGCCAGTCTCAGCTACCTAGTGAGGCACTCCGAAACTTAGTGAGACCCTGTTTCAAAATAAAGAATAAAAAATAGGGCTGGGGGTATAGCTCGGGGGTAGAATACCCCTGAGTTCAATCCCCAGTACTGCAAAATAAATAAATAAATAAATAAATAAATAAATAAATAAATAAATAAATAAATGGCAAAAAACCCAATTATGAGATACAAGTTGTTTTTGTTTTTTTCTTATTAAAATTATAGTAACAAGTACTGGTTCTTAGTCATAGAAATTGATACTCTTTTAGTCTTTATGCAGCTTATATAGGGCATTATAAAAAGAAAAATATCAGTTCATTCATTATTTGTAGGAATTCACCAAATGGAAATATATATACATGTATTAATTATTTCTATAAAACAGTTATTGCAAAATTATTTTGGAAAGTATATACTTAAATATATTTCTGGAAGGTATTAATAATATCTTTTTAATAGAACATTTTAGTAAGAACGTGTATCCAATATGATCCACTGATTTTTTTTTAAATTTTTACCTAGTAGGATACATGAAGGTAAAAGTGTAAAGATTTACATATAATCATTATTCAATAAACACAATTTTATATCATAAAAGATTAAAATAACCTAAGGGCATACAATGCATTATGTATTTTTACACAGTTTCTATTTTATATATAGTTTACTTGTAAAATGTTCATTTTATATTCAGATGAATATAAGCTTTTAAATATGAAAAATAAGCCAGGCATGGTGGCGCACGCTTGTAATCCCAGCATTCGGGAGGCTGAGACCGGAGGATCCAGGTTCGCGGCCAGCCTCAGCTACCTAGTGAGGCACTCCACAACTTAGTGAGACTCGGTTTCAAAATAAAGAATAAAAAATAGGGCTGGGGGTAAAGCTCGGAAGTAGAATGCCTCTGAGTTCAATCCCCAGTACCACAAAAAAAAAAAAAAAAAGAAAAGAAAAAGAAAAATAATATTCTTTATCTGTTGATTAACATTTAGGACAATTTGAACTATTTAATTTAGCCCCTGGATTTAAGAGTAAAGTGGCCAAAATAATTCCATGTGTTAAAGCCTCCTTGTTTACCAAGTGTTACCACCACCTAAAAAGAAAATGTAAAAGAGAAATTATTTGATTTTAGATATGTTCCAGTTAAGGTAACTTTTAAAGCCTTCATTTGAAAGATCCAGAGAATATTTGGAATGATAGATCATATTCTACAAAAATAGTTCACATGTAGAAAGGGCTATTTGGGAGGTGAAGTTGTGGAAAATAATCAGCATGTTATGAGGAAAATTATTTAGAGATAAGCTAAGGGTAGTAAGTTGGTGAATGTCTGTATTTAATGTGGAAGAAGTGAAAAGATTGAAAAAGGCCAGAAAGCAGAATTAGAGATGTAGAGAATGGATAGTAGCCACAGAAGTCAAGGGAAGAGTGTTTGAAAGGGAGGGGATAAAACATGGATACCTCAGGCAAAGTTCACTACAACACATTTATATTTAAGTAAAACAAACTTGCATTTGGTAATGAGATGATTGATGAAAACTTTCAAATGAATAGTTTCAATAGGAATTAGAAGTGTACTGCAAGCCGAGTGTGGTGGTGCACCCTTGTAATCCCAGCATTTGGGAGGCTGAGACTGGGGGATCCGGGTTCCAGGCCAGTCTCAGCTACTTAGTGAGGCACTCTGCAACTTAGTGAGACCCTGTTTCAAAATAAAGAGTAAAAAATAGGGCTGGGGGTTTGGCTCTGAAGTAGAGTGCTCCTGGGTTCAATCCCCAGTGACACACACACACACACACACACACACACACACACACACAAATAATAATAATAATAATAAAGAAGTGTACTGCAGAAAATTTAGGAGTAAGTAGGAGAAAGAAAGTAAAAGATGGAGTTGAAGTAGTTTAAGTGGTAGAGCAATAATAGAAGTAGATCAACAAAACTATGAGCAGTCATTCAGAGCTCCTGCCGGCCTTTGCTTCTTTAGTTAAGAAGAATCCTCAAGAAGCTTGTTACCTTTCACTCTTTCTAACAACAAAGAAAAACTTCTCATGCTGTGGGCAAAACCTTGGAAAGCATATTTGAAAGAAGACCTAGCTTCTGAGCTCTGAAATCCATCTCTTTGCTGAGGGCTGCTCCCACAACTACTCAGCATGGCAGGACAGTAAGGCAGGAACTATTTAAGGATTTAGGAACTTCAGGATTCCGGTGTAACCCTCTTTGACTATGCATTCTACAGTGCTTCCTCTCATCCTTCTTCCCCTATGTTCCTTCACTGTGGGTCAACACCTGTGATGTGGTGGAACAGCTCACCAAGTCTTCATGGCTCCTGCCCCACTTACTCTCACAGAGTTATTTGTCCTCACAAAATCATAGAACACTTCATTATTCTTGACATCTGCTCCCCTGAGGACCTGGACTAACAAACACATATTATGGAAATTTATTGTCTTAGAAGCTGTGATCTGTGTAAGCAATGTGCTACCGTTAAAGACAGCAATTTACATTTGTGACATACCTTGCTTGATGTTTAACAAGCAGATACTGGTTAGGCCTTACTAATTTTTAGTGGAGTCAGCCCATCTTTGTCCACATTTCTCTTTTCATTGATTCCCTACAATAATGCAATACAAATTTCAAATATTCTGCATATTAAAAAATGGAAATGGTATCCTCCAGTGATATCTGGCATTCTTTTCTGTTCCTGAATGTGTTTTTAATCTTTTCTGTTGAGCATGGTGAAATTGGCAGGTAAGAGCAAGGGTTATTTACTTTTCTTCTACTTGATATGTAGTAATGTTATTTGATATTTAATACATAGAATGATAGCTGCTGGCTATTGAGGAAGACACAATAGAAATTGTGAAAGTAACCTTAGTACAGGGTGAAGGCCGTGCCAGGAAGCTGCTGGTACTCGTTTGCATGCACTTTGCATCTTAAGAGGTAGGATAACAAAGAAAAAGAAAATATCCCTTGATGAAAACCACAAAGAAATATTTCTCTTAATTTTGGGTAAAACTTGTTCCTCCATTTTATGAGAATTCCCTGTTCCTCTTAAGGACTATCATAGTGATTAGATTTGGAGTATGAATGTTGTTTGTGTGAAGAACTAGATCTGGCTTGAATTATATCCAATATTTTTTTCAGTAAGAGTTGCAAGAACTAGACAAACATACTGCATGTAACTCTGGGGTCACAGCAAAGTAGCAGTCCCAAGGTGACATATCCAAGCATTACAAAATAGGATTCTTCATATCTTTGCACTCTCTATACTACAGACTGAGCTTATCCAGTATAGACTGAGAGCATCCTGAGGATGTAGCTTTACCCAAAGGGTTCTTATTAAGTGATACTGGATCCTACTTAAGTGAAGGGATGTAAAATGTGCAGAGTGGGTATAATTATTTTGATTAGTGAGCTCTAAAGCAGATACCATTACACTTCCATACCACAGTTAACATTTAGCAGAACAGGGTCCTTAGATCATTAGTAGCAGGCCATAAGCAATCCTGTCATTTCCCCAGAAACCTATAAAACAAGTTTAGCTATGATCAGAGAAAAGGCATCTTTTTCCTTAAATTTGGTTACGATGTTCTATTCAGAGAAAATAAAAACAGAGAATAGGTTTTGATGAATGATCAATACCTCATGTAATCTTCTAAGAAAAATTAGTGCTCTAGGATTACTTCCAGGAGATGAGAAGTAAGAAAGTTTGCAAGTAAAGAAAACTATTCAAAAACCACAATGGATGAGGGATTCATAAGCATTAACACACACACACACACACACACACACACACATACACACACACACACACACACACACAATTGGCTGAATGTGGTGATGCACACCTGTAATCACAATATGTGCAAGGCTGAGATAGGAAGATTTTAGGATAGAGGACAGTCTCAGCAAATTAACAAGGCCCTCAGAAATGTAGTGAGCTCCTGTTTCTACTTTTAAAATTTGTTTTTATTATTATTATTTTTTGTTAGTGCATTGTAATCATACATCTTTGTCAGATACAAGCTGGTAGAAGCATGCATGCACACATCTCTTAATTAACCCTTCCCCAATTCCTGTCCCATTCCCTCCCCCCTCCCTCCTTCTCATGTTCAGTTTGATGATTGATTTGATATGTTTGTGAAAGTACATCATGTGCATTAGGGTGTTTCCCTCCCTCCCCCAATTACCTTCAGTTAAGTCACCTTCTTTGCTCATCGAAGGTTTCTTCTTCTTCTTCATCTAGAGTTCCTCTTATGACCCACTTTCTCCCTAGCTTCCACATATTTGGGAATGCATCTGATTTTTAACTTTTTGTGAATGACTAATCTCACTTAACATAATATTTTCCAGTTCTATCCATTTCCCTGAAAATGACATAATTTTGTTCTTTATGGCTGAGTAAAATTCCATTGTGTACATATCCCATAGTTTTGTAATCAGTTCATCTATCGATGGACATCTTGGCTGGTTCTACAGTTTGGCAATTGTGAATTGTGTGACTATAAACATAGGTACACATGCATTGGTCTGATAGTTTGGTTTCCATTCTTTTGGGCAAATACCCAGAAGTGGTATTGCTGGATCATATGGTAGGTTCATTCCCATTCATCTGAGGATCCTCCATACTGTTTTCCAAAGTGGTTGCACTAAACTTCAATCCCACCAACAATATATTAGGTTTGCCATTTCTCCACACCCTTGCTAGCATTTGTTGTTGTTTCTGTTTTTGATGATTGTCATTCTAATAGGTGTTAGGTGAAATCTCAGAGTAGTTTTGATTGTCATCTCTCTGACTACTAATGATGTTGAACATTTCCTCATACATTTAGTGGCATTTGTATTTCTTCTTTTGTGAACTGTCTATTTAGATCATTTTCCCATTTTTTAATTGGGTTGTTTTCTTAGTGGTGAGTTCTCTGTATATTCTAGATATTAGTCCTCTATCAGAAGAGTAGCTGGCAAAATTTTTCTCCCATTCTGTGGGCTCTGTGTTGAGGTTCTTGATAGTTTTCTTTGCTGTGCAGAAGCTCTTCAGTTTAATGCAATCCCATGTATCAATCTTCCTTTGAGTTGCTTGTACCTTTGGGGTCTTGTTGAGAAAGATTTTACCTGTGCCTCTGTGTTGAAGTGTTGGACCTATGCCCTCTTCAAGTAGCTGCAAGGTCTCTGGCCTGACTTCCAGGTCTTTGATCCACCTTGAGTTGACTCTTGTGCAGGGTGAGAAAGTGAGGCTTATTTCCATTTTCCTGTATATGGTTAACCAGTTTTGCCAAAACCATTTGTTGAAGAAGCTATCTTTTTTTCTAGTATATTTTTTTGACTCCTTTGTCAAAAGTCAATTGACTATAAGTGTGTGGATTTGTTTCTGAGACATCTATCTTGCTCCATTTGTCTATGTGTCTGTTTTTGTGCCAATACCATACTATTATTATTACTGTGGCTTTGTAGTAGAGTTTAAAGTCAGGCATTTTTATGCTTCCTGCATGGTTCTTGTTTGCTAAGAACTATTTTGGCTATTCTGGGCTTTTTGATGTTCCAAGTGAATTTAAGAACTGACTTTTTTATGTATGTGAGGAGTGACCTTGGTAACTTAATGGTTATCCCATTGAATCTGTAGATTACTTTTGGAAGAATGGCCATTATTTTATATTTATTCTGTCTATCAAAAAGCATAGAAAACCTTTTCATCTTCTAAGGTCTTCTTCAACTTCCTTTTTCAACTTTTAATAGAATTCCTTATAGAGGTCTTTTACCTCCTTGTTTAGGTTTATTCCTAAGTATTTTATTTTGGGGGGGTATCATAAGTGGATGTGTTTTCTGAGTTTCATTTTCAGTGGATTTATGGTTGGCATACAGGAAAGATTCTGATTTTTAAAATTGATTTTGTATCCAGACACTTTGTTGAATTTGTTGATCAGTTCTATAAGCCTTTTGGTGGTTTTTTTTTAGTCTTCTAAGTAGAGTATCATGTCATCTGCAAAAAGGGATAGTTTTATTTCTTCTTTTCTTATTTTTATACCTTTGATTTCCTTCTCTTGCCTTATTGCTCTGGCTAGAGTCTCAAGTACTATATTGAACAGAAGTGGTTATAATGGAGATCTTTGTCTTGTTCCTGTTTTTAGTGGGAACTCTTGCAGTTTTTCCCTCTTTAATATGATGTTGGCTGTGGGCCTATTGTATATTGCCTTTATGATATTGAGGTATGTTCCCTCTATTCTGATTCTCTGCAGTGCTTTTAGCATGAATGGATGTTGGATTTTATCAAATGCTTTTTCAGTGTTTATTGAAATGATCATGTGATTTTTGTCTTTGATTCTGTTTATATGATGAATTACATGGATTGTTTTTTTTGTATGTTGAACCATCCTTGCATTCCTGGGATGAACCCAACTTGGTCATGGTGTATATTTTCTTGATGTGGTTTTGAATGTGCATTGCTAGTATTTTGTTTAACAGTTTTGCATCTAAGTTAATCGGTGATATAGGCCTATAGTTTTCTTGAGCTGTCTTTATTTGGCTTTGGTATTAATGTGATGTTGGCTTCATAGAATGTGTTTGGGAGATTTCTGTTTCTTTCTGTTTCATGGAATAGATTGAGGAGTGTTGGGATTAGCTAGTCAATAAAGATATTTTAAAATTCTCTTGGAAAACCATCTGGCCCTGGGCTTTTTGTTTCACAGTAAAATCTTTATTGCTGCTTTTATCTCTTTGATTGCTATTGGTCAGTTTAAGTTTTCTATATCTTCTTGACTCAATTTGGGAAGATTATATGTGTCTAGAAATTTGTCAATTTGTTCTATATTTTCCTGTTTTTTTGGAGTATAGTTTTTCAAAGTAGTTTCTGATGATCCTCTGGATTTCCATACTGTCAGTGTTAATATCATCTTTTTCATCTCTAATTTTGGTAAGTTGAGTTGATTCTCTCTTAGTTAGCTTGGCTAATGGTTTAACTATTGTTTATTTTTTTCAAGAAAGTAGCTTTTTGTTTTGTTGATTTTCTATGTTTTTTTATTCTCTACTTCATAAATTTCTGCTCTGGTTTTGATAATTTCCTGTCTTCTACTGACTTTTGGGTTAGACTGTTCTTGTTTTTCGAGTGCTTTGAGCTGTTCATTAGGTTCTTTATTTGATGATTTTTTGTTCTTCTTATAAGGGCACTCAGTGCTATAAATTTTCCTCTTAGTACTGCCTTCAAGGTGTTACAGGAGTTTTGATACATTATGTCTCTATTTATATTTGTTTCTAGGAATTTTTAAATTTCTCCCCTTACTTCTTCTATGACCCATTCCTTATTTGGGAGTGTGATGTTCAGCCTCCATGTGTTAACATGGTTACTCTGGGTCTTCTTATAGTTGATTTCTAGTTTCATTCCATTGTGGTCTGAAAAAATTCAGGGAATTATGTTACATTTTTTGAATTTGCCAGTGCTCACTTTGTGGACTAGAATGTGGTCTATTTTGGAGAAAGTTCCATGGGAAGTTGAGAAAAATGTGAATTCAGTTATAGTTGAGTGAAATATTCTATATGTATCTAATAGGCTCATTTAGTTTATGATATTCTTTAGGTCTGAAGAATCATTACTGACCTTTTGTCTAGAGGATTGGTTTAGTGATGTGTGGGGAATATTAAAGTTTCCCGGTATTATTGTATTGGGATCTATGTGTGACTTTGTATCATGAAGAGTTTGTTTTATGAAAAGGTCTGTATCTATAAATATTAAGGGGCATAAATGTTAAGGATTGTTATTTCCTATTCCTGAATTTTTCATTTTACTAGTAAAAAATGACCTACTTTGTTTCTTCTGATAAGCTTAGGCTTGGAGTCTAATTTGTCTGATATCATAGTTACTACTCCTGCATGTCTTCGAGTTCCATTGGCATGGATTACCTTGCTACAGCTTTTCACCTTTAGTTTGTGGGAATCTTTCCTTTTTAGGTGTGTTTCTTGCAGGCAGTATATAGATGGATTTGGGGTTTTAATCCATTTTGCCACCTTATGTCTTTTTATTGGGGAGTTGATGTCATTTATATTCAGTGTGATTATTGAGAGATGATTTTTATTTCCTAACATTTTAAGTTTTAACTTTTGTTTGAGGTAGTGTTTGTTCTCTTTTGCTTAGTTGTTTGCTTCCTGGAAATTATCATTTCTCTGATTCTGACATTTATTTGTTAGTTCTTGTTTGTAGTTAATCTCTTTGAATGTTTTTTCTAGTGCTAGTTTGGAAGATATAAATTATTTTACCTTCTGTTTGTCATGGAAGGTTTTTATTTCTCTGTTGATTTTTATAGATAGTTTTGCTGGGTAGGAGAATCCTGGTTGCAAGTTATTTCTTATAGAGTTTGAAATATGTCGCTCCACACCCTCCTGGATTTCATGATTTGGTTTGGGAAGTCTGGAGTGATTCTAATTGGTTTGCCTCTAAATGTCACTTGGTCTTTTACTTTTGTTGCCTTTAAGATTCTCTTTTTGGCCTCTACATTAGTCAATTTGATTATTATGGGGTATAGTGAACCTCTTCTTTGGTCTTCTCTAGAGGGGGTTCTATATGTTTCCTGTACCTGTGTGTCAACTTCTCCTTCAATGTTTGGAAAATTTTCTGATATTAGTTTTTTGAAAAGATGTTTGATTCTATTAGTTTCAACCTCTAATCCCTCTTCTATGCCTATTATTCTTAGGTTAGCTCTTTTGAAATTGGCCCAGATCTCATTGATGTCCAATTCATACTGTCAATTTTTTTTTTCCTAAATTATGTACTATGCATTCAATTTTGGATTGGTCATCTTCTAAGAGTGATATTCTATTTTCCATGTGATCTAATCTACAATTTATAGTTTGTATTGATGCCTTCACTTCAATTATTGCATCTTTCACATTCCTCACTTCCTTCAAAATTTCTCTTTGATTCCTGTTCAGGGTGTCAGATTCTTTATTTGTTCCTTTATTTCTTTCCAACTGTCTCTGCATTATTTCCAGAAATCTTGTATCAATTCTACTATTAAAGATCTGAATTGTTCTTCTGTTAATCTCTGCAATTCTGTGTTAGTGAGTTCTGTTATTGTGGTAGCTTATTGTTTCTTTATGATTTTTCTTTCCCATGATTTCCATGTTCTTATGTTTATATCTTTGCTGCTTTGGTAGGTTTCTCTAAATTTATATGTTTCTTATTTCTATTTTCTCTCTGTGAGTGGTATCTTGTACTGAGTTGTGATTACTCTAGGGCTCCTTCTGCCCACTACGAAGGTGCCATTCGTGGGTTTTGGGTGTTGACTTCTGGGGTCCATTTGTTGCTTGTGTTATGGAATTTGTCTCAGAGGCATGAGTAGAACAGCTTGTGCTCTCTGTGTTTTTAGGCCTCTGTGTGGGACATGTTCATCTATTTCTTCTATCAGCTGAGGTGAGTTTATCCTTGATGTCTGGCAGTCATTTCTGGTGATTCACCTCTCTGGACCAATCTCTTCAGTAGGGTTAGAGGTGTCTTCTGGCATATACAATGGTAGGCTATGTTGTATTCAGTGGTGAAAGTTGGGTGAGGGAGGAGGAACCACAGTGATGGGTTCAAGAATAGGGTAAAGTAGAAGATATGATCCTGTGGGATGAGAGTTTGAAGTGTGTTAAGGTGATATATGGTAGAGATTAGAGATTGTGAATATGTTGAAAGATTCTAGTAGTCATTGTAGAGTATTTAGGTGTAGTGGTATGAAGTGGTATTGATATAATACAGAGAAAAAAGGAAAGAGAAATAAAAAGTTTTGTAGAGAATAATAGAGATAGGAGAGAGGTGGGGAAGAATTGAGTGCTGCTCTTGCTCTGGAGGGAGAGGTGAGCTGGGGTGTCCCTGCCATAGGCTTAAGTTGGTCGTCCTGGGCATTCTGGTCACTTTCGATTGTGTGGGGACATGCTGCCTGATTAGGGTGTGCAGTTCTGTAGTCACTTCCTCCACTTCTGGTCATTGGCTATTCAGGAAGTCATTAGATGCCTCAGTGTTAGTAGACCCTGAACTGCATGGGAACTGAGGTGTGCAAGTTCCCTTGCTCTCCCTGGTCTGCTTTCTGGATTTTGTTCAGCTTAATTTCAATTTTCATTGCTTTTTTCACTTTTTTGCTGCTTTTTTCTTCCATCAAGAAACTACTTTTATGGCAGTTTTGATTTGAGTTTTATAGCACCTGAGATGAGGTGTTTCTCTCAGTTGCCATCTTGGGTTCCTCTTTCTGAGTTCCTGTGTCAAAATAAAAAATAATGTATGGATGGGAGTATAGCTCAGTGGTAGAATGCCCATGGATTCAAACCTCAGTACTCCCCTATGTGCAACAAACAAACATACAAACAAATAACACATCTTGACTATTAAAACATTCAGTGAAAGTCTTGAAGAAGACATTTTCCTTCATCTTGTCTGACCAAAATCTGAACTATTTTCTCATTTTAGAGGAATGTTTTATTGTGTCCTGGTGGAAAGTAAGACCCTTATCCTACTGATAAAAGTGAAGGGAAACAAATTATTTCCTTTTCTTTCTCTTGTTAGGGTGCAAGTAACTGATTCTGGCTTTGCTAGATCAACACAGTATTCAAAGTTTAAACTCTATAAAGAGTTTTGTTACAAGAGCTCTCCAGCAAAAGATGTGCATCAGCAACAGGATTGGCATATGGTCTTGGCTTTAAGTATTTAGTGATAGCTGTGTTCACCAGTATAGTTGGCCATGATACTAAAATAACATTCTCATCAGACTAGTCCCTTAGCCTGAACTTGGTTGTAATTGTCATTATCTAGACTTCTTCAGTTTCTACCCATTTTCCCAAATTTATTTCTCCAGGTTTCCATCTATGAGTCACCAAATAGTTAATTTCTTATATGTTACATTGAAGATTAGATGTTGCTTGTGATTAAGAATCCTACATGATATGTATCTTCTTAAAAATATATAGTTGGGCGTGGTGGGGCATGCTTGTAATCCCAGCATTTGGGAGGCTGAGACCGGAGGATCCGGGTTCATGGCCAGCCTCAGCTACCTAGTGAGGCACTCCGCAACTTAGTGAGACCCGGTTTCAAAATAAAGAATAAAAAATAGGGCTGGGAGTATAGCTCTGAGGTGGAATGCCCCTGAGTTCAATCCCCAGTGCCGCAAAAAAAAAAAGAAAAAAAATATATAAATGATTTCAAATACTCTTTAGATAATATATATTATCCATCACTTTTCTAGAGTTACAGCCTCTGAATATTGAAAGTTCCTCTAGAGGGCATGATTTAGGCAGTTATTTAAATAATACATCATGCCCTTCATAACACTCCTCGTTGGTACATATCTGGCCATTATTCGAATATTTTCAGTGACAGAAATCCATTATTCCATTTTAAGAAAACTGTAATTCTTATTGTTTTTAGTTTTTTTTTAAACTGTAAGATTATGATTTATTTGGCAGCCTCATCTAAATTTTAGCCCATACTGAGATTGCAATAAAGAATATATTTCTATTTTGAAAATACATAGTCAGATTTTTTTCATTGAAGGTTATAAAATTTAAAAATAGTTATGAAACATGAATATGATAAAAATATGGACATCAAATATCCCCCTTTGGGAAAGTTCAGTGCCCCACACTTGTGACATTTCTAGCTCAGATTTCTTCTGGCTCCCAAAATTCAAGACTGAGTCTTCTTAGCTCATTCTTATTGGGAAATGCCTCCAGAATCATGTTGTCTTCCCCAAATGGGCTGTTTTAAAATCATACTTGAGCTTTGTAATGAGTAAGAGAATTAAATTAGATGGATGTGAGTGCTGAATTGGCTCAGACTTCCCTTGACAAAGATAAGGAAAAGTGCTTACACATATAAACATTATGACAAATGTTTTTTAATAAATAACCTGCCAAAATGAGGGAATAAAATGTACATAATTCAAAGTTCAAAATTCTCAGAGTGAGTGATCGCCCCCACTTGGCCTAAAACATGTGGCTAATTGCTGGCTATTAGCAATACACTTTCCTCGTTTGCAATGGCCACAATAAATCAGCTATTGAAACTCCCCTGATTAGCTATTTTATGGTCCAGAGCTAGAATTTAAATTTTTGCTACAGAAAAAAAAATCCCGTTCATCAAAATCATGTAGGTGAAGAATAAAGACATACCTGTTTGTATAAATTTCAGAATTTACATTATGAGGGAGACCCATGAAAGTTTCTGCTGAAAAATGCCTAAGTTAAACAATCCCTCAAATGTCTAGAGGCTTTATATTTTTTTGTTTAGTAAGATTTAAATGGAGAAATCCAGGGAAATAGATTTTATTTTTGTGTTAAATAGTACACTAACTTGATTAATGTGTGAATTTTTAA
Source organism: Graphiurus murinus (assembly GCA_004027655.1). Lineage (NCBI taxonomy): Eukaryota > Metazoa > Chordata > Mammalia > Rodentia > Gliridae > Graphiurus > Graphiurus murinus. Next base: position 35,137 of record PVLC010016363.1, read on the forward strand.
CTTTTTAATCCATATATTTTGTTTTCTTTCATAAATACAGCTTAAGTAGCTTATAGTTTATTAGTGGTAATTGAAGGCAACTCCTCAAATTAATATATGCAGAACTTTCATGGCTTCTATGTACAATAGTTCAGCCCTCTGGAGTGGTGCTTCATTAGAAGTTAATCCTTCCATAGTTTGGCTATTGTGAATTGAGCTGCTATAAACATAGATACACATGCATCAGTCTGATAATTTGGTTTCCGTTCTGGTGGGTATATACCCAGTAGTGGTATTGCTGGGTCATATGGTAGGTTCACTCCCAATCGTCTGAGGATCCTCCATACTGTTTTCCACAGTGGTTGCACAAGTTTGCAATCCCACCAACAATGTATTAGGGTTCCCACTTCTCCACACCCTCACCAGCAGGTGTTGTTGTTCATGTTTTTTATGATTGCCATTCTGACTGGA
>PVLC010016364.1:0-35481 GCA_004027655.1 Graphiurus murinus
TGGAATTGTGGTCCTAGTCTATAACATTTTTTGCTATTTTGAATTTTTAGAGTATTCTCATCCAAATAATTAAGGCTGAACTCCATGGGCTTTCCTTACTTACCTTAACTTCAGTGAAGGCCAGGCCTCTGGCTTTTTGCATGAGGCAGTGTGGGCTAAAGTGCCAGCCTTTCTGGGGCCAGGCTGCAGACCACTCTTCATTGGCTATTGATTAACTGGTTGCTGTAACTTTATTTCAAATGTTTGTGTCATTTTGGGATCGTGAGCTAACTTTTCAACATTTAGCCAGTTGTCTACCTACCTTTAATTATGGCATTATCACCAAATGGGAGTTTTCTTATCAGTCACTAACTTACAATAGCAGTATATCACACTTGCATTTAAACTAGTTTATGTCTTTGGATGTAGTGAAATATAAAATGCAAAGAGAAGCCGGGCGGGCGTGGTGGCGCAGGCTTGTAATCCCAGCATTTGGGAGGCTGAGACTGAAGGCTGGCTAGCCTCAGCTACCTAGGGAGGCCCTCTGCAACTTAGTGAGACCCTGTTTCAAAATAAAGAATAAAAAATAGGGCTGGAGGTGTAGCTTGGAGGTAGAATGCCCCTGAGTCCAAACCCCAGTACCGCAAAAAAAAAAAAAAAAAAAAAAAAAGCAAAGAGAAACAATAGAAGTGAATTTTTAGCTTGTGGGTCTCTAGGGGCTCAATTTCTAGAAATTTTGGTATGATTAAAGATTTTTTCAAGGGGAATCATGTGATAACTATAATCTGACCTCTGAGTGTGGTGATGCTGCTGTTGAGTATATATTGTACTGAGATCAGTTTCCAGACTTTGTGTGGGTTTCTCTTCATCTAGCTGTTTGTTTCAGTAACAGAATTACAATGTTTTGCTTTGTGAGACTTGGTAGTGTTTTAACCAACACTACAAGTCGTGGGACAATGTGAAGTCTCCCTTTATACTTTTGTTTTCTCTTCCAATTCCTATATGGGAGAGTGGATGGGGAAGAAGGTCATTTTACAGTTTTTCTACTAGAATATTTTTGCAAAAACTCTTTGTTCCTCCTTCCCCACGTCTACCAACACTTCCCAGGTTTTTATTTGAATTACTGTAATTCTATAGCTTAAATTAAGGGAAATTTTATCTTTATAAATACTTTAGAGCCGGGCTTCGTGGTGCACGCTTGTAATCCCAGCATTTGGGAGGCTGAGACTGGAGGATCTGGGTTCTCGGCCAGCCTCAGCTGCTTAGTGAAGCCCTCCGCAACTTAGTGAGACCCTGTTTCAAAATAAAGAATAAAAAATAGGGCTGAGGGTGTAGCTCAGAGGTAGAATGTCCCTGGGTCCCATCCCCAGTACCACAAAGTAAATAAATAAATACTTTAAATTTCTTGTTTAGGAAATGGTACAATTTTCAATGCTTTACTCTCTTTCCCTCTCCCCTTTCCTGTCTTTCTCTTTCTGATTCTCTTTTTTTCATTTTCTGAATATTTCTCTTTTTGTGTGTGTGTGTGGTATTGGGAATGGAACCCAGGGGCCTTCTACCTCTATGCTACATCCCTAGCCCTGTTTTATTTTTTATTTGGAAACTGGGCTTTACTAAGTTGCTGAGACTGGACTCGAACCTGTGATCCTCCTGTTAGAGTCTCCCAAGTACTGGGATTACAAGAGTGTGCCAGGATGCCCAGCTTGAATTTTTCTCTTTAAAAATTCAGTAGCATACTCATTTAAATCTTGAGTATTTCTGCTAGCCTAGGGTGACTTTTTTGTTTTTATTTTTGTTATGAATGGGGGGATCTTTTCTCCATTATATTTGTCAGTCATTTGTCTTGAGAGACAAATCCTCATTCTTCTCCATAAGTGGGCATAGTTTTGCCAAGTTAAAAAACTTTGATTTAACATAAGACCAACAGTACCTGATACTGGTGCATAGCAAAGTTCTAGTCACTTAAGATGTGCTTGACAGCCAGGCATGGCTGTGCATATCCATAATACAAGCAGTTGAGGAGGATGAGGCAGGAAGGTTGGAAGTTCAAGGCCAGCGTTGGCAATTCCGGGAGGCATTGTCTCAAAATAAAATAAAAACAAAAGGGTTTGGGAATGTAGCTCAGTCTTAGAATGGTTGCCTAGCATGCACAGAGATCTGGGTTTAATCTCTAATACCCCCCACCCCCCCAAAAAGATACACTTCCGTATGAAATCTTTTTTTTTATTAAAAGGAATACACAGGGAGCTGGGAATATAGCTCAGTGCTAGAGTGCTTGCCTAGAAATTCGCGAGGCCCTAAGTTCAGTCCACAGTACTGCCATAAATAAATAAATAAATGGAAAATTCATTCTGTACCAGTCAGAATTGGTTTATGAAGCTGCACATTTTTGTGTGTGCAGTGTTGGTATTATTGTAATGTCCTTATAAGAAACATAGAATGTGGGCTGGGAATGTGGCTCAGTGGTAGAGCACTTTCCAGTTTTCGTGCAGTTCTGGATTTGGTCCCCAACATCTCAAACCCACAATAAATAACAACAGCAAAAAGGGAGCTCATGTAGTCACTGATTTTGATCTGCTCTCAGTAACTCAGCATTTACTTACATTGAGTTAGAGATGACAGAGATGCCTCTTCCTGTATTTGCTTTGAAGAATTTCTTGTTCTTAGGGCTGGGCTTTGGAGTAAAGATACTTTTGAACCATTTTCATATTCATTTTGCATTATATTGAAAGACAAGAGCCCAAACAAAACTTTAGAATGAATAATTGTTCATATTCTTATATTGAATATATCCCACATTCATTTTCATTTTTCCCATCAAACAATTCTGTTTTTGAAGTTAGTTGATAGTTTTGATTTTACTACTTTTTCTTAATCGTATCCTGTCCTTTAAGTTCTCCATTATGTAGCAAGCAGAATGTTTTACAAATATAGCTTGAAGATGGTAATCTTGGCTGACTATTGAAGATTCTGCCTCTGCTCATTGTAGAAGTGGGTGCTTTATAGCTTCTGACTTCTGTTGTATAATCAGGTGGAAATACTGCTATGCTTTCAGAGAGATCCATTAGTGTATGGTGGCTAATAAATCATCTAGCCCAGAGTGGGGTACATGACTGTAATCCCAGTTCTTGGGATCCCTTGGCAACTTAATGACACCATGCTTTAAAATTAAAAAGGGGGGGGGCTGGAAGTGTAACTCAGAGATAGAATGCCCCTGGATTCAGTCTCCAATACCCCCTGCTCCCCCCAAAAAGAGAGATGGGATGGGATGGAGGGAAAAAGGCCATCTAATGCATGTAAGAGAGATAGTGGTCAACAAATTAATAAATTAGACCTCTATTCATGCTTAAATTATAAAGCTAATCATTTAAATGAGATGTTCTATTTTAATTAAAGTTTCTGGCACCACAGTTAATGTGACTTGGAATTTCCACTGGAATATTTAGCTCTTCCTTAGTGATTAGCTTTGATGGCATAATTATAAATAGAACTCTAATTAATATGCTGACCTTTCTCCCAGTTATTTATTTATGTACATGTGACATGGCTTGCTAACTTCATGCATTACAGATATTTCTTAGAATGGTAAGCAAATTAGGAATTTTTACTTACAGTGACAATTATTATTAGAAATTTATATACAAATATAGTAATATTCCTTTGTTTAGATTGTGTATATTAAATAACTTTTGAAATATTGTCATTAAATTTTGATGTTTAAAGGAAATATTAGAAGTAGAATTAGAAAGTAATGATTATGTATTTAGTAACATAATTATTTGACAGCACAAGAATTTTTATAAACATGCATACATATATGGGGTTTCTACTGAACCCAGAAATGGGAACTTCAGATGAAGTAGGATCAACTGTTAAGCAATAACAATGAAATTGTTTAAGACCCGAGGACTCTTAAGATGAAACCTGAGTGTCAGTCACTGATGGATGGGATTGCCATCTCAAATTAAATGAACAATCTGAGGGGCAGAAGATGTGTATAGAAGAAATCGTCTCTTATTGAAAAAACAAAAAACTATGAACCAGGTTAAAAGCAACAGGAAACAAAAAAGTCAAGAAATTAAAAAAGGGAAGAAAAAGTATCTCTTACACATTTAAACAACCTATGGGTTCACAAGACTAAAGTGTTGATGGACATGTAAAGGGCCTTCTCAGCCAGGAATATTTTTTTTCTGTGCATCCTAGAAATCTTTTTCTAAAATTTATTTGGGGGCTCCTGTCTCTCAATGGTGGTAGAGCATACCAGTAATCCCAGTATTTGGGAGGCTGAGACAAGAGGATTGCAGGTTCAAGACCAGCCTCAGCAACTTTCTCAACAACCTAGCAAGACTGATTCAAAATAAAAATTAAAAGGGAGTGGGGGTATAGTTCAGAGGTCTAGAATGCCCCTGGGTTCAGTCCTCAGTACCACCACCAAAAAAAAAAAGACACACACACTGCATAGAAATTACCTTCTGGTGAAGGAGGATCTGAAATTGAAGCACAGCATGCATTTTATTTCAGTCAGTGAGCATGCTCTATAGTTACTTGAATTTAAATTACTTAAATAGAATTAGTCATTACACTTGTGTTACTTTAGCAAATATAACAAATTGTCGCTGATTATTAAAGTTGATGATAGATTATATTTGGACATTTTAACAAAAGTTAAAATATATTCTAATTGACAGACTTTGATTTATTGAAGACTTTAAAATAAGTCTTGGAACTCTGAACTAGTTGGGGCCTTGAAACTCCTTTAACTCCCTGTTTTTAAAAGGAAACTAAGCACTGGATGGTGAAGGATTCACACCTTAAGCAGTTAGTAACTATAGAGGAGCAGAGATTCCTGACTCCCAGCCCCATTCTGTTTCTGGAGCTTATACTGCTCTCACATCTTTCCATGAGGAGCACGGTTATTCCTAGAACCTGAGGGACAGTTTCAACTACACAGAGCTAGGTGCTGAGGAAAAGCAGATGTCTTTGGAACAAAGAATTACATCTTTGGCTGTATGAAACTTTTCCTCTTTTTTGAGGGATGGGGGGCAAGATTCACCCACAAATTCTTAGTTTTTGAAATCTAGTTATACCTGTTAAATGTTTCACTACTCAGATGATTAATGTTGAGATCTCAAATAGTAAGTTAACTATAAGCAATTAATTTCTCAGTATTTAAGAATAGAGCAAAAAATCTTGTGTTAAACTTTTTCAAAAACTGAAAATTTTTATTTAATTATGGTAATTATGATCCTTCAGGGAATGTACACAATGAGTTGAAGGGTACACTTTCACCGTGAACTATTTTATTTTCCTACCCAAACTGGCAATTTCTCCTGTAAGAGGTGTCTTGCTCTGTTGCTGATAATAAACAAGAGCTAGGTAGATTCACGGTAGTTAAAAATGTCACAGCGGTGAGTCTGACAAATTTCTCTTAGATATAATATTGCCTTATGCCAGTGTCCCCTTTATTATCTTATGTTTGCATGTAGGAAAATGATATTCCCTGGTAGGAAAATACTATTTGCAAATTTTAAGTGTCCTTGCATGAAAGATGCTTTACATGGTACTTTTTAAAAATTTAGACTTAAATTTATTTTAATGCACTTTGCTGCAAAGTCACATTCATTTCAGTATACATTTTTTTTTTTTTCCGGTACTGGGGATTGAACTCAGGGGCATTCTACCTCCGAGCTACACCCCCAGCCCTATTTTTTATTCTTTATTTTGAAACCGAGTCTAAGTTGCGGAGTGCCTCACTAGGTAGCTGAGGCTGGCCGCGAACCCAGATCCTCCAGTCTCAGCCTCCCGAATGCTGGAATTACAAACGTGCGCCACCACGCCCAGCTTCAGTATACATTTTTTTGAAGATATAAAAAATACAGAAATAAATGTGCTATAGTTTTAGAAATTAAGGTAAGTTTTCCTTGTGATTGATTTCCTTTTTATGGTTGTGGGGATTAAACCCAGGGTCATTCTACCTCTGAGCTACACCCCCCAGCCTATTTTGTTTTTTATTTTGAAGCAGGGTCTAAGTTACTGAGATTCTTGCTAAATTGCTGAGGCTGGTCTTGAACCTGGGGTCCTCTTGTCTTAGTTTCCCAAGTACTAATGAGCCACTATGCCCTGCTCATTATTTTTGAACATCACTATTACTTCTCCTAGGTCTCCTTTTTTTCTTATTTATATGATGCTATCTTGTTCTAGAGACCCACTCCCGTGTCAGGTAACCCTTGATTATTCATGTCACCCAAAATTTGGTGTTTGATTCCTTCCAGAGCCTTTCACTCTTCTCAAATTTTTGATCACCTTCTCCATCCTTTCTGTGTCGTATATACCTGGCTGGTGTGTTCTGCTGGGGGTGTTTCGAGGCATGCAATGTGAGATCAGCTGTTTGCCACACAAACTTGCAGTTAACCCCCCAGTCCCATCACTCATTCTCCCCTCGCCTTCAGGTGTACTGGCGTTTCGGAGGCTGAGCCTTGGTGGGATTCTTAGGGTGGATGGATTGCCATTCACCTTCCCCTGATGCCGTTCCTCTGTTGAGTCTCCCTGTAGTCCTCAGTGTGTCCTCTGTCGATGGCCAGCAGTCCCTCAGTCTTGATTGGTGTGCATCTTTTATTTTCATTTATTATTATTTCAGTGCAGTGTGGGGCCAATCTCCAATGTTAACTTGGAAATGTGGTTTTAAAAATACTGTTTTATAATTTATCAGGTGCTTTTCAGTAGAGTATAGTGTGTGAAACCATAGGTATCACAGTTGCAAACTACAACTTGTCACATGCCATCTGGCTTGCTGATATGGGTTCTTTTTTAAATGTATAGTGGTATTCCCCTCTTCATTGTATCCTGGGTTCGTTCTTTCCTTCTTTTCAGATGTCTCTGCACCTCTGTACTAAACCTATAGCCCAGCACTTTCAATATAGATGGGAACCTTATGGGGCACTAAACTGAAATATTGAACTTTTTCTCATTGAATAATTGATTACTACCTAAAATACAATTTATATAGAAAAGGCAGGACTGATGCTTAATTTATGCCACTTATTAGTCATGTTTTCAGATAAATAAATTAGTGCCATAGGGCTCAAAGGTGATCACTGAGGCCTTTTTCTTTGCTTTTTTTCACTTTATATATCATTATGAATCAGGTATCATAACGTGTTGACATTTTCAATTTACTATAGTCATTATACTTTTTGTCCTTCGACACTGTGTGTGTGTGTGTGTGTGTGTGTGTGTGTGTGTGTGTGTGTATGTGTGTGTATGTGTAAAAGTGAGAGAGCTAGAGCTAGAGATGGATGGATGCTGGAGATTGAACCAAGAGACATTCTACCTCTCAGCCACACCTCCAGTCCTATTTTATTTTTTATTTTTGAAACAGGATCTTGTTAAGTTGCTGAGTCTGGGCATAAACCTGCAATCCTCCTGTCATCCTCCCAAGTACTGGTATTACAGGTGTGTGCCAGTACGCCCAGCTGGTACACTAGTCTTTAAGAATCATGTTCTGGTTCTTGTTTTCAAGACCTCTGTGTATAGTGCCTATAAATGGCATTTTGTGCATTAGAAATATTTTAAACTGAATGAAAGTGGAAATATATATGTGTGTGATACAGCTAAGTCATTGCCAGTGGAAATTTTATATAATTAATTGTTTATATCAGAAAAGAAGTAAGATTTCAGATTAAGCATCTACCCTTCTTACAGAAGAAAGAGCAAAATAAATTCAATTCCAGCATAGGGAAGGGAATGATAGATGTGAGAACAGAATTCAGTACAGTTGAAGCTGGGCTTGGTCATGTTGCCTATAATCCTAGCTATTCTGGGGCTACACGCAGGAGGATCAGCCTGGGCAACTTAGTGAGACCCAAGTCTTAAAAATACAAAGGGCTAAGGATGTAGCTCAGTGGTAGAGCATCCCTGAATTTAATCCCCAGTACTGCCTCCTTTAAAAAAAAAATTCAATACAATTGAACAGAAAAATCAATGAAACACAAAGTTGTTTCTTTGAAATGGCCAATAAAATTGATAAATCTTTAGCCAGATTGACAAAAAGTAAATGAAGATACAAATTACCAATATCAGGAATGAAATAGGGGATATCACTTAGACCCAGTAGACATTAAAAGGATAATAGTATTAGCAAGATTGACAAAAAGTAAATAAAGAGAAGATACAAATTACCAGTATCAGGAATGAAATAGGGGATATCACTTACAGACCCAGTAGACATTAAAAAAGGATAATAGTATTCCCAGCTACTTGGGAGCCCGCGGCAGGAGTTTGAGGCCAGTCTGGGCAACTTAGACCCTTTCTTTTTTCTTTTCTTTTTGTGGTACTGGGGATTGAACTCAGGGGCATTCTACCTCTGAGCTATACCCCCAGCCCTATTTTTTATTCTTTATTTTGAAACAGGGTCTCACTAAGTTTCATAGTGCCTCACTAGGTAGCTGAGGCTGGCCTCGAACCAGTATCCTCCGGTCTCAGCCTCCCAAATGCTGGGATTACAAGCATGCGCCACCACCCCGGGCTAGATCCTTTCTTAAAAACAAACAAACCCCCACTGGAGATTTAGCTCAATGGTAGAGCACCCCTGGGTTCAATACCTAGTACCACAAAAAACAAACATAAATGAAAACAGAAAAAAAAAATCTAAGTACAGTAGGAAGGATATGAAAACTTACCGCCAGTGCCTGAAATTCAGGGATGAGCTGACACAGGACCTGTGCCTCACAGAGGAGGACTGGCCACAGGATAGCTGTCAAGGTGGCTTATACAAGAATGTTAGCTCCAGGCAAGATGGTGCATTCCTGTGATCCCTGCTGCTCTAGAGGCTGAGGCAAGAGGCTGGCCTTAGAACTCAGTGAGACCCTGTCTCAAAATAAAATAAGGGCTGGGAATATAGCTCAGTGATAGAGTCCCTGCATTCAGTCCTCAAGAAAGAAAGAAGCCTGGTGTGGTGGCACAAACTTGTAATCCCAGCATTTGGGAGGCTGACACCAGAGGATCTGGGTTCGAGGTCAGCCTCAGCTACCTAGTGAGGCATTCTGCAATTTAGTGAGACCCTGTTTCAAAATAAAGAATAAGAAATAGGGCTGGGGATGTAGTTTGGAGGTAGAATGCCCCTGAGTTCAATCCCCAATACCGCAAAAAAAAAAAAAAAAGAAGGAAAGAAGAAACAAAACAAAAGGGAAGGGAGAGATAAATGTTTGCTTTCAATATTTCTAGTCAACATTCTATTGGAAATCTTAGCCAGTTCAATAAGACAAGGAAATAAAGGCCCCAGAAATTGTGAAGGAAGAAATGAAGCTGTCTCTATTCACAAATGACATAATGGTCAATTTGAAAAAACAAAACAAAACAGGAATCTTCCAAAGAGCAAACTAACAAAAATTTCACGCTTAATGTGGGTGTAATAAGGCCATAGGATACCAGGTCAGCACACAAAAATCAATCACATTTCTATAAATTGGCAATACATAATTGGAAACCAAAACATAAAAGCCAATACTAATTACAGATAGCTCAGAGGAAACTGAAATACTGAGGTGTGAGTCTAGCAGGACCTGGGTGCTGAAAACTACAAGACTGCTAAATGTAATTTATAAGCCATTTTATTCATTTCTCTGCCTTGTACTCACTGTTCCTTTGAGGACAGATTCCAGTGTAGCAAATCACTTTTCACACATTTACTTTCATTTGTGTTGTATGAAATAGATGTATCAGTAGACCATATATACATGTGTATATGTAATATTTATATATATAAAATCTTCGTTATATTTATCTAATTTTAAAAACATTTTTGAAATTTCAAGTTTCAGTACTTTTCCTGATACAAAGACTTGGTCATATTCATAATGTGATCTGAAATTAAATTCATGTTTCATGTGGGCATTCATCTCTATCAATAGCAGCTCTGGGGCCTGTTACAGATAATGCAGCACACACTTCCTAGACCCGCCACACGTCAACTCAGTGATTTCTTTGAGCTTTGTTTAGAAGATATAAGTGATACACATTTTCTACAGAGTTTGGCTGTGAATCCGGATCCTCTGGTCTCAGCCTCCCAAGTACTGGGATTACAAGTGTGCGCCACCACGCCCAGCCCTTGTCTTTGCTAATATATTAGCCTCCTGCTTTAAGCCTGTGGTTTCTATGTCCATCCATTATTAATACTGCTGGTTTATATTTGTCCATTATTTAAAGCAAAAGGGCTTGTATTTATATGAGTATGTTTGGTTCTCCCCATCACCAGGAGATCATTATAACCTGCGCTTTCTGACACTATCACCAACATTAGTTTTGTACTTTAATATTCACATGTAAAGATTTGAGAGTGTGATCCCTGCAGATTGTGACGGGGCTAAACTCTCCACTGAGTAATAAGAAGAAGCACTTCATTTTGATTGTAAGAGCTAATTGTCTTCATTACAAACCTCAGTAAAGAAGACGCTGCATGGGCCTTTGTGGTCCGTCATTGAGCAGACCTCTCAGCATGGAGAACATAGAGCAGTTGAGGAAGGTCGGCTGTTCTACTCCGCACCTTAATTGAGTGACCTAGATCAGGAAATTTTAAACGTGCTGATTCTTTTCTTAGTTAACTCTAAATTCAGGTGGCTAATAATCCCAAAACCCAGAATCAAATTTAGAATGATTTTGACTGTTGAAAAAAAATCCCTTAAAGAAGAGTAACATTAGAGATGGATTTATATGTAATAGTTAGAGACAGAAAAACAGTAGAATATGAGAACAAAATGAACTACCTGGCGGCCTTACCTGCACCTTCCTCATCTAGCGGCTGCGGCTGCAGAGGTGGCATGCCTGGGCCACTCACGGCTTACTAGTGACAGCATTGCTGTCCTCCCACCCTGCCAGCCTCTTGGCACAGGCACGTTCTGTGCACACCCATTCTGTCCCTGATTTATAGTCCAGGGGTTTGGTCAGTTTGGGCCTTTTGCTCTTGATGCTTATGCCCACAGTCTCCCCCATTTCATCAACATGACAGTGTCTTCCTGCGCTCCCTTGTATTCCCAGAAAGTGTTACATTATTACTGTGCCCAGTCATCTTCTTTTTAATTCAACCTCCACTTAGAGTGGTGAAAGAAAGATTCCTCAGAATCAAAGTTGACCACAAGCTGAAGAGCAAATTCAATTTCACTGGGAGAAACAAAGAAAGGGGAAATAAAAAGTCAGTCCCATGCTATCACTTAAGACTGATCATGAAATCTTTATGTTACAGTAAGACAGTGAGATAACAAGGAACCCTTTTTATGCATCAGGAACTAATCTAAAAGCTGTGTAACTCATTTAATTCTCTTAGCAGTCCTGAGGGCACTTAGGGGTAGTTCATTCTATAGCTGACGTTCCCCAGAGGTTAGGTCAGTTGTCAAAGGTGACACAGCCGGCACAAAGCTAGCCTGGCTCCAGAGGAAGCTGCTCCCTCACTAGCGCTGATGCCAAGGCCGGGCTCAAGTCAGCAAGAACAACAGAGAGCACTTGGGTAGCATTAAAATAAATCTTGAAGTGGCTGGCAAACAGTTCTCATCAGGACGGGTAAAAACATTTGAGTTGTGCAAATTTCAGGAGTTCACAGAAAATAAAACAGAAGTAACTTAATCAGGTTTCAAACATGTAAAGACTATTTTGAAGATAGTAATGAATATTCTCTTGTCAATTGATTGACTAAAAAACTGCAGTGAAGTCCAGTCAGTAATGCTTATGTTAGACAGGAGGAATCATGTCTTGCCGCCAGCCCAGGTTTAAGGAAAATGAGTTGGGAAATTGTGAGGGCACAAGGGCTCTGTCTAGGATGGGTGGCTCTGTTCAAGATGGTGGATTCAACTGATTAATCACTGTACTTTGCCTACTTAGTTTTGAACAGATGTACTTCTTCACCATACTCCTATTTTGCTGTTATCTAAAATATCAATGGGATTTTGAAACTGGAGACAGCTACCTCAACTCCCATGTTTTACAGATAAGAATAGAATTTTTAAAATCAGGCATATATTGCCACAGAACTATGTAGAAAGGGACAGAGGGACACCATGTCCAGAGTTCAGACTACCTTTTTTTTTTTTTTTTTTTTAATTTGGTGGAAGAAGTAGTAGAGAAGGGAAGTTTCATAGCCACAGAGGAGAATATTCCTGAGAATTTCTGCTCAATAAGGCAAGGTTGCTGTGGATCTGAAAGGGGGAGGAGTGTACAGTGAGGCTCCCTGTCTTATGAAATGTCCTTTTTCTTTGAGTAGTATGAGCCCAGAGGACCCGGGCGGCCCTTGTACCAAAGAAGAATCTCATCTAGCTCAGCCCAGCCTTGTTCTGAAGAAGCAAGCACTCCTCAAGATAACGTGGCCCCGTGTAAGGAGCTGCAGGACCACGGCAACCCGCCTTCTTTCGGCTTCTCATCCCCGGAGTCCTGGGTGAACAGCACCTCATCGGCCCCCTACCAGAACATTCCGTGCAATGGATCCAGCGCAACAGCCCAACCCAGAGAGTTGATAGGTAAGACACATAGCTGGGGGCCAGAGTGCTGATTTTTCCTCCTTGGTACCTGGCTTTTTCCAGGGCTTTCTGCTCTCATCCCCCACCCCCGTCTGCATTATTATCTTTGAACGATATTTTATGCTCAGAGGATGTGCCTTAGGCATACGTACTAATTAAGGACCATATCAACTCCATTTTTATATCTGGAAGATTGGTAGGTATATCCATGCTTGGAAACTGATCATTTGGACCTATGGTTGAATAAAAGAAGTAATGTATTTCTAAATCAGTAGAATCACCTTTGCTTGGCAGAAGTTTGTTTTCTGGTTGTTGGGGTCCCCCTTCAGGGTCACCAGTGGGAGCTGGTGGGTCAGTACCAGTGTCCAGGGATTGGTTGTCAGTGGGGTGTTGACAAAGTGCCATGTAATCACAGGCCATGAGGAGACTGGCAGCGTGCACACCTGGAGGTTGCTTGTGTTCTAATAAACTGAGAGAGCCTTGGCTGAGGAGAAGAGCTCGTAGGAAGGGACAGGAGTGGGGAACTGTGGAGCGGAGACCTAGGCCGGCTCCCTGGCCTGGAGTGCGGAACGGACTTCCACCTTTCCTCTATTCCCTCTGTTAATTATATTAAATGTAAGAAACTGATTGCCCTACTTGGATTCTCTAATTAAGTCTGAGATCTTTGTATGGATTTCTGTCCCCATTTGAAATTAATTTTGACCATCTTTAGGATGTGAATCCATTGTTTCTGTAACTGGCCCATTTTTTTATTATGCGCTGTGTAAGCATATATTTAGAACAATGGACATGTTAGGGCAAAAAAAAAAAACATTTAAAAGCTTTTGCTTTTGTTTCCTGGCAAGACATTTGTCATTTTAATCTTTAAACATTCATCAGAACCTACTATATGTAACCTGGTGTATTAAGCCTGGGGTTGCTTGGTCATTTTTAAGGTCTAATGTTAAGACACTCATCTGTCATACTTGAATTTCCTGAGAAACATGTAACTTACAAATCATTGATGATTTGTACTTTTTGGTTTTATTATAATCTACTTTAAGGATAACATAATTTCTCTATGTCTTTTTTTCCCCCCCACCTAAGTTTTAGGAGAGCTTTTGGGCAAAATCACTTTGTTGCTAGGATACTATTGTGGTGTTTTTTAGTTGAAAGAAATACTTAGTTTTAATTATAAAGTAATAATTCAAAGTCACTAATGTCCTGAAGCATAACTTCTTGTTCATTAGTTTTTGTTTTTTGTTTTTGGGGGATTTTTTTTGGTTTATTTTTTATTTGTTTTGTTCAGAGAAACATAGAGGTATATCACACAGGAAATAATCAACACTTAAGAAACTTATTGTAGCCAGGTGTTGCACGCTTGTAATCTAGTACTTGGGAGGCTGAGAGTGGAGGATTGCATATTTGTGGCCAGCCTCAACTACTTAGTGAGGCCCTCTGCAATTTAATGAGACCCTGTTTCAAAATAAAGAATAAAAATTAGGGCTGGAGGTGTAGCTCAGAGTAGAATGTCCCTGGTTTCAATCCCTAGTACTGCCAAAAAAAAAAAAAAAACCTTTATTGTAGAAGTTTTATTTCTTGAACTTGAAGAAAGCTATACTGTGTTGCCCCTTTGGTACTGGGAATTGAACCCAGCTCTCCCTCCGAGCTACACCCTTTTTATTTTGACTCTATAGGGTTTTACTAAGTTGCTGAGGATTTCGGTAAGTTGCTGAGGCTGGCCTCAAACCTGTGATCCTCTTGTCTCAGCCTCCCAAATACTAATATTATAGTCATGTGCCACCATGCTCAGCTCTATATTGCTTTTAAGTTTAAAAGAGATCAATGTTCTAGGAAGATGCTAAATGCTTTAAAATACTTTTGAACAGTTTTATGAATTTTTAACGTTTTGAATAGTACTATAAAGTTAAAATTAAGTGAAATACTGAGACTAAAAAGTGAAATATTAGCTGGGCATGGTGGTGCATGCTTGTAATCCCAGCATTTGGGAGGCTAAGACCGGAGGATCCAGGTTCGCAGCCACCCTCAGCTACTTAGTGAGGCACTCCGCAACTTAGTGAGACCCTGTTTCAAAATAAAGAATTAAAAATAGGGCTGGGGGTATAGCTCGGAGGTAGAATGCCCCTGGGTTCCATCCCCAGTACTACAAAAAAAAAATTTTTTTTGCCTTAATCTCCAAATTCTAATTTTATTTCATAATAGGAATGCTATTTCTGATGTTAAAATGCTTTTAAAATTGTCATATTGGATAGGAAGTAGCTTCCATCAAGTGTTACTAGTATGTTTTAGAAAAAATGAACCATTATTTTTTTTTTTTGCGGTACTGGGGATTGAACTCAGGGGCATTCTACCTTCGAGCTATACCCCCAGCCCTATTTTTTATTCTTTATTTTGAAACCAGGTCTCACTAAGTTGCAGAGTGCCTCACTAGGTAGCTGAGGCTGGCCCTGAACCCGGATCCTCCGGTCTCAGCCTCCCAAATGCTGGGATTACAAGCGTGCGCCACCACGCCCGGCTACCATTATACTTTTGAGTTTGAAAAAGAAATATTAACAGGATTTCTTTGTCTATTTGTTTTGAGACTGAGTCTCACTATGTTACCCAGTCTGGCCTGGAACTCCTAGGCTCAAGTGATCCTCCTGCATTGGCCTCCCCAGTAGCACCAACACTTCTGACAGCAGGGTCTCTCATAATTTCTTCTTCTTCTTCTTCTTCTTCTTCTTCTTCTTCTTTTTTTTTTAACCTATTTTGAATTCAAGGTTACAGCAACCTTGCTAAATACCTGAAGATTAAAAAAGGGAAAATACCTGATTCTCCTCTATTTGACGATTGTCTTAAGCTACATCTGATTGCAAGTAACAGAAACTGGTTCAACCTAGCTGAAATACAAAGACTTTTATCCACAGTTCAGTGTAAGAAGGCCAGTTGGATTCATGAGAGGAACTGGATAGTTTTCTGAGAGCTGCACCTTGTCCATGTCAAGTACACATCACAAGTGCCCGGTAGCCTCACTCCAGGGCCCCAGGGCTCCCTGTGTGTCACTGCCTCTCCTTTTGATCTTCTTTGTGGATTGGTCTTCTAATTGATCAGCTTCTTCATGTGGGTGGGAGTAGTTTTAAATTGCCATAGTACCTTGGGTCTACGTAACTTAGCTATAGGTCTGTAGGTCTTAATCTCAATCTCTCTCTCTCTCTCTCTGTCTACACACACACACACACACACACACACACACACACACACACACACACACTTCTGGGAGAAATATTTATAATCTAATATAGTACTATTTCAATTTTTTAAAGAATGAAAACAAAAGCTATAGTTTCATGGGCAGTAGCACTGGTTAGGAAGGGTGGAGTCATTTTAAAGACCTTGAAAGTCAGGCAGATGATAGGAAATGTGGCAGAGCTTATAGCTAGATTTTGTTGTTTTTTTTTTTTTTTTCACCACCACCTTCCACATTTACAGAAAATATGTTATAAGGAAAGGGGGCATTTTTAACAAATGGAATGCAATGTCTGTAATTACTTATTTTAATATACAGTTCTCTTTTTTGGTAGTGCTGGGGATTGAACTCAGGGGCATTCTACCTCCCTCTGAGCTACACCTGTAGCCATATTTTATTTTTTATTTGGAAACAGGGTCTCACTGAGTTGCTGAGAGCCTCACTAAGTTGCTAAGGCTGACCTCAAACCTGTGATCCTCCGGTCTTAGCCTCCTAAGTACTAAGATTACAATCATGTGCCACCATGCCCAATTTACAGCTCATTTTTATTTAAGGACAAAACATATTCCTAGTTACAGTCTGTGAGTGGCTAGCATGATGACTATCAAAGTATATAATTGTACAGATTGGCTTTTTTATTTCTCAGCAAGCCTCCACATTTAACATTTAGTTTTTATATATTAGCTATTCCAGCGCACATGGCTGTTTTGTGCGTAACGAGGATAGAGGAGCTTGGTGAGATGTATTGTGACTTGAGCATTCTGTGGCAGAAGTTGTCCAACCTTGTGGCTCCACTGTACCCAAGTCCCTGGAGATGAGACGCAGCCATGCCCCTCCGAGCAGAGGAGATGCGTGCATACCACTTGGATCACCTTAAACAAATGTCACTGTTCTCTGCTTTTAGCTCCACCCAAGACTGTCAAGCCCCCCGAGGATCAACTGAAGTCTGAAAGCCTTGAGGTGTCCAGTTCCTTCAACTACAGTATGCTGCAGCACCTCGGCCAGTTCCCACCCCTCATGCCCAACAAGCAGCTCGCGGAGTCGGCCAGCAGTAGCAGCAGCAGCCCGCAGAGCACCGCAGGGAGCAAGCCCGCCATGTCCTATGCCAGCGCGCTGCGGGCGCCTCCCAAGCCCCGGCCCCCGCCCGAGCAGGCCA
The DNA here is from genome assembly GCA_004027655.1 of Graphiurus murinus. Classification (NCBI taxonomy): domain Eukaryota; kingdom Metazoa; phylum Chordata; class Mammalia; order Rodentia; family Gliridae; genus Graphiurus; species Graphiurus murinus. The sequence continues at coordinate 16,862 of PVLC010016364.1, forward strand.
AGAAGAGCAGCGACCCCCTGTCTCTGTTTCAGGAACTCAGCCTGGGCAGCTCCTCCGGCAGCAATGGCTTCTACTCCTATTTTAAATAATCACTTTCTTTTTCCTCAAGGGAGAACGTTTTAATTTCTGTTTGTATCGATAGAATTAAGGTAGTTGAACTCTGTCTATAGATGCACAGTTTCCTTTCTTTTAATATTAAATCTGTTCTCACTTAATTGCTTTGCTGCTAGACTTGCAACTAATTTTTTAAAAGTATATTCCATTATTTTGCATTTTTGATGTGAGTCAGACTTTTGACAGCTTTTATGTAGAATAAAAAATATTTTTAAATTTGTGTATTGTTACATATGTTTGCATTAAGCTAGCAGCTAAGAGGTTAATTGTGCAACTATAAAAAAAGAAAAAAAAGTTTGTCTAAAATGTATTTAAAAAGAAAAAAAAATTGTAAGTAGCATTTACATTTATTCAATAATATTACCATATGCTGGGTTTCTGTACCAGAAATGGCCAGTTGATGTACAAATGTATGTTATTTTTGCTCAAATTCATTTAAAATTTTTTAAAATAAAGGGGCAGCATCTTCTAAGTACTTTAAGTTTTATCAGCTTTTTTTTTTTTTTTTTCTTTTTGTGACAGGATGCTGCATTCTAAAACTGTTACAGTTTTAGACTGTGTTTGATGTGCTGTTGTGATCTCCATCCACCACAGGATAGAGTTAAAGGCATTCTTTGCAGGTGTATTTTGTGTGCCACTGTTTTTTGAAATGTGAAAAAACAGTGGCATACTTAGTTTTAGTTTTTTTTTTTTTTTTTTTTTTTTTTTTAAGACAAGCTCCACTTCAAGCTTGTTTTTAATGTTAATTTGATAGTATTTTTTTTAAACAAATCATGAAGCTGAAAAATTTTTAGGATTGTTGGTGCTTAGTAGACTTGATAACTATTTTAAAAATGCGTGAATTTAGTAAAATCCTTTTTTTCTCACTATGCATGTGTAAATGTTTGTAACCTGGCTTCCCTCTTCTCTAGTGGTATAAAGAATTGTGCCGCTTCAAGGTTTGTTTGTTTTTTTTCCTCCAGTAAAATTTTTTGGTACCTTATTTGATGTTTACATTAAAATGTGACATTATACCTGGCGATTCAAATATTTTGCTAGTTTTGTTTGAGGAACATCATTAACGAAAAAATATAATGTTTGTCAAAAACTGATCAAAACTCATCAAAATTTGGGGCAGAAAACTACCCTTGTTTTTCATATCTTTTGATTCTTTGAAAATACCCCTATTGGACTTGTACAAAAATATAAAATTTAAATACCTATCTTAAATAGTCTATAGTCTATGAAAGTTGTTTTGAATGAACTTTGGTAAAATCCAAAGGAAAATGTTTACCCTCTTAAAACTTGTCTTCTTACACATGGGAAGCAGTGCATGTCCTTGTCACTTTCCTGATCGAGTAGTAGTACTACTTTTATATTTCAAAGATCTTGAAACTACAACATTACTTTTTTTTTTTTTTCTTTTTAAAAGATAAGGCCAGGGAACATTTCAAATGAACTCACCTTTCTGATGCTCCATTCAAACATAGTTTTTTGGATGTGTGCTTTTGCTAGGCCGTCCTGTATGCGTAGGACGTTCATAAACTGGGTTGAAGGTGGCAGAATAAGGAAGGACTCCCGACTGCTCTGATGTGACTAGAGAGTAGTCTGTGTCAGCCGGCTGCAACCCCATAGCATCGGATAATTTGAGAGGAAAGAGTGCCTTTGGTGAAAGGTGAGCAAGCTACAGGACAGATGAGGCGTGCCTCGCCGAGGTTCAGCTCTACCTGTCTGCTCAGAGCACCACTCGTGTGTGTGACTCCTCATCACAGGCCACGGGGCTCTGTTGAGGCGGCCGATGTGTTTACAGTTAGTTTAAGTGACAGTTGGGAAACTGAGCCAGCAAGCCCCAGCACGACACTTTACCTGTATGATGTCACATCACCACATTTAGTTATATCAAATTCTGCTCGGTGTACTTTAGTCAGAGGAAGAAAAGCTGTGTATTTCTGACTATATAAAACTCAAGACATGGCCCAAATGAAAATGAGGTCTTTCCAGTATGAGGATATTTATGAAAAATAATTTCTCATCAGTGACGATACCCCACCCCCACATGTAAATGTACAGGACTATAACACAAGTTAGCTAAGTGGTCAAGAGCATTTTGATAATAAGAAGACAGAATGTACTGTCAGGATTTTCCGTTAACCTCCTGTACGAGGTTATTGTCTGATTTTGTTTGCCATACTTGAACCTTTGAAGAATGTTAGTTTTTAAATTATTTATATTTTGTTAAGGAGGTCATGTGCATACCCTACCGCCTTATATATGTATGTTGATGATGGAAGTCTTGGTAAGGAAGGGGTTGAGTTGCCATGATGTTCTCTTCCTAAGCGGTTAGTTCTGAACCATGAACAGTAATAACTGCTCCGCTCGTGTGTCCGTGAGTTCCCCCTTTCTTCCTGGCTTCTTCAGTGAGGCAAGGGTTTCCCTGTTGTTTCTACCTGGTACTTTTTTTTTTCCTTCTGGGTCAAGTGCTTATTTGAACCCCTAACAGGCTTTCTCTTTCTCAGCATTACTTAATGCCATCTTTCCAACTGTGTTCTAAGGAATCTGTTACTTATAAGCATAGTATCCTGGAATGGTTTTGAGCAAGTCTTACTATAAGACTCATTGCAAGTTTCCATCAAAACGAGGCCTGGTTTCTGACGGATGCTCTTTTGCATCAGTTGGGTAGTGTTAGCAATTACCCAAACGTCAGACTTATAAAAATAACTTAGTTTCTCACTTCATATACTAGATTCAACCTTAGAGCTCAGATATAACACACACATTTTGTTTCTTTTTTTAAAGAAAACAATAGCTCTGAGATAATACCAATTGCTAGCAACTTCCTTTTCTTCTGGAACAGATTTCTTCTAAGAGGTGGTTAGCTTGATTTCTTTCTACTTCTTTGTATCACTATGAAGTTTCCTTGTTCTTGCCAGAACTAATTTTTTACTCATTTCACTTTTTAATTACAGTGCATCTTGAGATTTCTTTCTTTCTTTTTAGTCTTAAATTCTTCTGGGTGATGGTTTGTAGAGTATCCATGCTGAATTTTTTTGTTCCTGATCTAAAAACGAAGTTTTGTTCAGATTTGAAGAGCACTGTTCACTGTACCATGGTTATTTTCCAGAGTTTCAGTTGCTGCTTTGACATATGCTTTGCCAAATTGTTATAGCAGAGCTCTGTCTTTGATTAATCAGTAGTTAATTATTGACCGCTTAAACTAACATAACCTTAATTTTCCTTTCTTTTCACAGCTATGTTTTCTATCCAGGTCATCTTATATATGTGAAATACCAAACTGCTTGGTGTGGGTTTTTTGTTTTTTGGTTTGTTTTTCCATCAGAGATTCTAGAATAAGTTCAGGTTTGGTAAAAATATCAACTAGTCTTTTCAGTTCAAAGAATTGCAGGATAAGTAAAACAAGCAGAATTCCCACTGAATAAGCATTACCTAATTAAACATAGCAATCCCTCAGACCTATTTATGAAAATAGTTTCCTTGTTTATAGAGACATTGAAGTTGCTGAGAAAGCTAGCTGAATTTTCTAACTTTTGAGGCCATGAATACATAGTATGTTGCTCTGATTTTGTGGTTTCAGTATTTTCACCTTTAAACATAAAAGAATGTGTCTCTAGCCACTTTGGCTAGGAGTCAGAGTGTGAAAAACAATTTCCAGGTAACTTTTAGTATTTCAGCCGTTAAGAAAATTAGGTTTCTTGAGGTAGTTGTTTAAAAAGAAACACCCATGGGAGCATTGTTCTATAGTGAAATTGTTTTTAAAAAGGGAATCTCAGAGAAAATATATCAAAATACAAGGTTAATACATTAGTTCAGTATATTGGTAGATATAAATTGCTGCTTTAAAATATTATTTCGGCTAGCCATCCTTTTCGAGGAGCCTTCCAGCTCCTCAAAGGTCATCTTTTCTGATCTACCAGACATCGTTTCTTGCTAACAATCCCCTTAACATGTGAAAACCCTCGGTTTCTGCCACCACCCTGTATGTCTTCCTGAATCTTGAGGTAAAGGTCTTAGTGGATCTGACTGTCTCTCCTTTCTTTGTCATGTGATCCATGTTCAAACTGCCTAGAAATTAGAAGAAAAAAAAAAGATAATGTTCTATGATTTCTTGTTCAAAAGCTATCCCTTGGTGGTGTCGGTCATGTATTATAAAGGTATCATCTTGAAAGAGTAAGTGGCATGTCAATCTTCAAAGTGCTCATGACAGCAGGCTTCTCATTTTTCCTGGCTACTTGAGGTTGGGTGTTTATTTGCTGAGACTTTATGATAAAGCTGCTAAGTTCACACTTACCACTTACATCCCTGTTTAATTAGCAGTCTCAAGACCGTTAATACAAGAAGTGACTCTTAGTAACATTTTCATAAAACACATTCAGAAAATGGCATTATGCTATTACTTTAAACCAGAAGGTTGGGTTAAGCAAATTAAAAAACAATTTTAGCGTAACATTTAAAATATTTGAAGCTACTGAAAATACTGACTTTGGAGTGATCTTTAAGGAAACAGACATCAGAATTTCTAAATCATTTTGAATGGAGGTACCTAGTAGAAGAATCTAGACTTACAGATGTGAACTATGATTAAATCCCAGGCCCGGTTATACAGTGGTAGTCTAAAGCTTCTAAAACTGGAGTGTTAAAAAAAAAACCAGAGATGTTCATATACTTATAGTTTCAGTAATCAGAGTATTAGACCAGACTTTATTTGCAATTTGTTCAACAGAGAGATTTTATTTTGATACAGATATTAAGCATAAAGCATAGTAAGTTTTATATAATTCTATGACTTCATTAAACAATATTAAGAAATTTTCATTATGTTCTTGGGGAGTCTTCTTAGCGAGTTCTACCTCATAAATGAGGTCTCTTCTGTAGTTTATTTTGCATACTAGCATGTGATTGCCTGCCATAGAACTATGTATAGGAGGAGAAATCAATATTACCTTTTAATAATTTTTTTAATTTTATGAAATGATTGTTTTTATTAACAGTTTTTTTAATATTTGAAAAGTAAAGGGGAAAGGGTGGCGAATCACATAGGTGTCAACATAGTATCTATATACAAATCTGTCCTTTTTAAGATTTTAGAATTGTGACAGGATAAAGAAAAAAAAAAAAAAAAAAAAGAGGCCCTCAAACTTTAGCCAGCATCAGACTTACCTCAAGGTTTTGTTGTAGCAGAAATCGCTAGACCCCACCCCAGAGTGTGATTCAGGCTGGACCCTGGCCCTGGCGTTTGCAGTGAGTTGCCAGCAGTGCTGATGCTGCGGGTCCAGGGGCCGCCCCTTGAGAAGTGCTGGTCTAGAGAAAGTCTGGAGGTCTTTCCAGCCAGGCATTTATTTACTCGGTATAGAAAACTGATCTCTGATGCCGCAAGTGGCACAGTGATGGGGAAAGACCTTAAGCTTTGGGTTGGTTGCCGCCCCGCCCTGCCTCCCGCTGCGGGGTCTGCGCAGCTCTTCCCACTGGGCGGGAGGAGCTCTTTCTAGGGTGAGTTGGTCTCCTGTGTACAGCCTCTGGGGCTTTGGTCTGGAAGCTGTGTGTGTTTGATATGCTTACAGTCCATCTTGATGATCCCTGCACACGGAGATGGGAATTACGGAAAGAAGCCATCAGAATGTCCCGAGAATGCACTCGGCATTTATCGAGGCTCTAAGTACAGGAGTCCCTGTCCTGAGACGGCAGTGACACAGAGCACTGAACATGATAGGTGGTACCCAAATAATGTGTTCTGTAGTTTTTATGATTTTTCTTTGGGGTGGGGGGGGAGTGAAGGCAAAGGATTTGCTTCTCAACTTGTGTGTTCCTCAGGTTAACAAAGTTATTTTAGATGCTCTGCCATGCCCACAGGTGTGAAGGAGAGCCGGAGGTGGTGTACCTGGCAGAAAATAAGTAATTGTTTCAGATTCCTTCTGTATGTGTTTGCAAATCAGTTTAAGGGAACCTACCACCTACACGGCATGAGTTATTCATAAATCATAGGTGCACATGTATGAGCAAGTTATTTCTGAGAAAGAAACTGCCCAATAAATCTGACAGGTATTTGGATATTTTGACATTTGTGTGTTGTTGTTGTTTTAATATTCACCCTGGACTGTACCTTGTGGGGGTATCGGGCTCTGCTTCTGGTTTTTAGTTTCTTTTAATTTACTAGCAAGAAAAAAAAAATCTATTTTTGAGGTAATAGACTATAGAACGGCGTAGGCGTAGATGTCCACATGCCCGACTTGGGAGTGAAAGGCGTGGGAATCCTCGAAGCAGCACTTGCTGAGGAGAAAGCTGGACGACGGGGGAGGGCCGCTGGTGGCTCAGCACAGGTTCCTTTCTCAGTCTCTGCTCGTGGGAGCTTTGGTTTATGTACACTCTGCCTTGTATGATACCTTGTATGCAAAGACCTCGTGGCATTCTTTCAGTAGGTCAGAAGGCTCTCCCCAGTTTCAAGTCCCCAAGTGTCAGTTGTACCCGAGGAGCTTTCTTGGCGCCCCGCCTCCCACTTCAGGGGAAGGGCCCTGGGTCCGGGTACACCAGAGCACGCCCGCACCTCTGAACCCACGTATGTGACACTGTGCACCACGTGCCGTATCTGACTAATGTGCCAGTCACCTGGCCCAATTCTTTGAAACCCATGAAAGTACTGGTTACACACCGTAGTTATATCCTAGGCAAAAATGGCGATTAAAATACTTTAAGTTGTACAGGGAATGGGGTTTGCATTTTATTAAAGGGTCCTGTTAGTGACACAGGATTTTTTTTTCTAATGCTTCAGAAATACAGTTCTTATCTAACATGTGGCTAACTTCATAGGATCAGTTACTTAGCTAGTTCAGACTGGGTCTTACTTTAAAAGTCTTCCTAAGGGAGGCTATATAAAACTGAACTGGTCAGTTTGATCTCTTTGAAGTACCCATATGCAGCCATAGAATTGAGCATAATGTATGGCAAAATCATTATTTTTCTTTGCAGTAAATGATACCTCATCTGAGGGGCTCTGATACCTGAAGAGTTTATTCTTAAAAGTAAAAATGACTTTGTACCATAAAATAACCCCAAAGCTATTCTCTAGGGCTTTTATTTTCTCCTTTCTTGGTCTTTGTCTCTTCTTTTCTAACTTAGTCTTTGGAATTACTTTAGCTACTTCCGTCCCTTAGAACAAGTTTTCAACTTGGGGTCTACAGTCCTAAAGTGTGATCATTGTCTCAGTGAAGTTCTTTTGTTTTAAAAGATTCATGGTAACACAAAATGTATTTTACTGCTACAACTAAAATGTATTTATAATAAAATGCCTTTTTAATAATTTGGAGATTGGTTTATTATGTGTGAACTGTAATTCTGTTTCCTTTTCTGAGTAAGGTCTTTCAGGAGTTAAGCGCGACACTTCAATTTTAGTTATAATATTAAATGGTAAAACTGATGGAACTGAGAACTCAGTGTCAGTCTGTAAAGTTGTAGCTCTAAGTGTCCAAAAGTTTGGGGTTTGACTTAAATTCCCAAACTTCAGCAGTAGTAGAAGCTTTCAGGCTTTAAAGTGCTACCTGAAAGTTGAAAAGATCCCCGGTGGTCACAGAAAATGAGCCCTTTCAAAAACTGTCGTTCAACAGGGATCTGAAGTTTTTAAAAATGTTATGAATTAACATTACATACATACATACAGGGGATGGAATCCAGGGGCATTCTACCTCCGAGCTATACCCCTAAGCCCTATTTTATTTTTTATTTTGAAACATGGTCTTGCTAAGTTTGTTAAGGGTCTCACTAAATTGCTGAAGCTGGCCTAACTCAAACTTGTGATCTTCCTGTCTCAGCCTCCCAAGTACTAGGTGTGTGCTACCATGCACAGCTTGTGAATTACTCTTAACAAGCCACTTAATTGTTAATTCTGGGCTTGTGTGGCCCCAAACCCATAACGCGAGTTTGCATCAATATATAGGTATAATGTACTTCGCAGTGGTTTGTGACAAGCATTAATTCAACTATTAAAAAAAAAAAATTGTTAGCTGTGCAGAAAATTGCCCTGAGTCCAGGTCTTGTTTTTGTTGGTAAAGTGTGCTCATCTGCTATGATGTAATTTTAAGAAGGATTAGCAGACCCTGGTGTAGTGGCCCACACCTGAAATCCCAGTACTTGGGAGTCTGAGACAGGAGGATCACAGGATCGAGGACAGCCTCAGCAAGTAGTGAAATGCTCAGCAACCTAACGAGAACCTGTTTCAAAATAAAAATAGGGCTGGGGGTGTAGCTTAGAGGTAGAATGCTCCTGGGTCCAATCCCCAGTACTACAAAAAATTTAAAAAAGGTTACAGAATGCTTTATGTGACCTGTTTTGTTTTTGTTGTCCTATAAATCTAGCTTGGATATACTGTGCTTGGATATATACTTTATAGTTTGTGAATGTAAGTAGATAGGCTGGTCAGCCTCTTACAAGGACAGTTTAAAACACATTGCAATGAATTGTTTATTTTTTATTATTATTTATTTTTGTAGTGCTGGGGATCAAACCCAGGGCCTCATGCATACTAAGCAATCTTACTCCCGATTGAGTTGATACAACATGAATTTCTGGGTTTTGGAAAGAAAAACAGGTCTTTATGTCTAATTCAAGTGAATCTTTTTGGTGATGGTGGTACTGGGGATTGAACTCAGGGGGTATCTGACTTCTGAGCTATACCCCCAGCCCTATTTTATTTTTTATTTCGAAACAGGATCTCACTGAATTGCTGAGGGTCTCGCTAAGTTGCTGAGGCTGGCAGCGAACCTGCAATCCTCCTGCCCCAGCCTCCCAGATACTGGGATTGCAGGGGTTTACCACCACGCCCAGCTTCCCTCGAGCTGCTTTTTGCTCTAGGTGAAGTAGCCCAAGGGCCTGTGGTCTGTGGAACAATGAAATACAACTCTCATGAGTTGATTTCCAGGTCTGATGATGCCCTGTAGCACACCTTTCTGAGAATAGTATTCATGTAAAAATTAGTATGAAACTAATTGATAAAATAATCACTGCCTTTCATCAAAACTGGAAGGTGGGAAATTCCATGCAGAGCAACTGCGGCCCCCGTGCTGGACAGCCAGTGGTGGTGGGGTGCCAGAACGGAGAGTGGTCACTCGCTTGGTCAATCTGGGACATCTAAATGCCCCTTCGGTTCACCAAGTATTATAAAAAATAAAATAAATGTCCCTGAGGTTGTGTTTTTGTTTTGTTTTTTGCGGTACTGGGGTTTGAACCCAGGAGCATTCTACCTCCAATCTACACCCCCAGCCCTATTTTTTATTTTTTATTTTGAAATAGGGTCTCACTAAGCAGTGGAGGCTGGCTGCGAACATGTTATCCTCTTGTCTCAGCCTCCCAAATACTGAGGTTACAAGCGTGTGTCACCATGCCCGGCTCTGCAGTTGGTTTTAAGCAACCAGAGAACTCTTTTTTTTTTTTTTTTTTTTTTTTGCAGTACTGGGGATTGAACTCAGGGGCATTCTACCTCCGAGCTACACCCCCAGCCCTATTTTTTATTCTTTATTTTGAAACCGGGTCTCACTAAGTTGCGGAGTGCCTCACTAGGTAGCTGAGGCTGGCCGCGAACCCGGATCCTCCGGTTTCAGCCTCCCAAATGCTGGGATTACAAGCGTGCGCCACCACGCCCGGCTTGCAACCAGAGAACTCTTAGTCGGAAATTGACTCTGCTGCTTGGTTGCATACTTCTGCCCTCCACAGTCAATCAGTTCCCTGGTGGATGGAACCCTCTTGGCATAACTGGAAGAAGCACCTGTGGATTGCCTGGCCTTTCCTCCCGTTCTCCTACCAGCTGCAGCCAGCCACCTCCCTGGAGCTGACTGGATTGCACCTTCCTTCTGAACAGTCATCCGTGGTTCTCCATCAAATATTAACTTTCTTAGCTGGACTTCAAGGCACCCCAAGCCTTATGCTGAGCACCCACTGCAGGACACCCACGCCTCCCCCTGCAGCCCTCGGCTTCCTTGCCTCTCCATTTGGTTTGGGGCATGCCCGTGGGCCCCCACCCTGAGCCCCAGGCCTGCTTTGGAGAGTTCCTCTTATTAATCAAGACTCCATGTAAGACAGGCATGGTGGCATACGCCTCTAATTCCAGTACTTGGGAGGCTGAGAGAGGAGGACTGCAGGTTCAAGGCCAGCCTCAGCAACTTAGACTCTCAGCAACCTAATGAGGTCCTGTTTCAAAACTAAAAAGCGGGATGGGTATGTGGCTCAGAGGTAGAAGCCCTTGAGTTCAATCCCCCCTATACTACAAAAATAAGTAAATTAATAAATAAAGGCACACCTGTAATTCCAGTACTTGGGAGGCTGAGACAGGAGGCCTGCAGGTTTGAAGCCAGCCTCAGCAACCTAGTGAGGCTCTCAGCAATTTAGCATGAACCTGTTTCCATATTAAAAAAAAAAAAAAAAAAAAAAAAAAAAAATTAAAGGGCTGAGTACATAGCTCAGAGGTAGAATGCCCCCTGGGTTCAATCCCCAGAACCACACACATACATAAAAAGCACACCTGTAATTCCAGTACTTGGGAGGTTGACACAGGAGGATCTCGGGTTTGAAGCCAGCCTCAGCAGTCTAGCAAGGCTCTCAGCAACTTAGCCAGACCCTGTTTCCAAATAAAAATAGGGCTGGGGGCTGTAGCTCTGAGAAAGAATGCCCCTGGGTTCCATCTCCAGCACTCCCCACCTGCCTCCAAAAGAGAGAAAGAGACAAAAGGGGGAAGAAACGGAAACCTCCATGTAAATTCCCCCTCGGTGTCCTCTCCAGTTGGAATCGGGCCTCCTCCTCCCTGTGCCCGTGACTGCCTCGCCATGGCTTTCGCATTACAGTTCAGAGTCTGAACTGGGCGGCGGAGGTCACGTCCACACACCAGCAGCGCCATTCTACAGTGTACTCTGGCAGAGCAGCCTTGCAAGGCTCGCTGAGCTGGAGCTCAAGGTTCGAGGCCAACGGGAGCTCCGAGACCCCTCCCCTCCCCCCAGCAGTGCAGTGTGCATGCGAGGGGAGGAGGGAGCTCCCGTGGGTGAGGTCCCCGCCCACTCCGCGCCGCTGTCTCCACGGTGGCAAAGCAGCAGCCATCAGAAACGTTTTGTGTCTTTCCAGGCAGCACCGTCAGAACCTTCCATTTGACAGCTTCACCATGGTTATGTCAGTTTTGATGGCTGCTGCCTACTTGAGCAGAGCCTGGTCTGTAGGCATCTGCCTGCCACGCCGAGTTCTGGAAACGTGACGAAATCCCCCCTTGTCTAAAGCTGTGACGGATGTTAAATCCGCAGAGGCAGGTAATTAAACTGCACAGAAGCTGCAGCTTGCAAAACCTCTGGTCTTATCCCACTCTTGGCTCATTAAAACCGGTGCTCTGCAAATTGACTTAAACCGTCATTTTGGGAAACTGCTGCTAATCCCCGGGAATAAAGTAGGACTGGCTTGCTGCTCCAGAGGGACTCTGCAAGGTGGGCTTGGCCGGTGGCCCCCGCAGAGGGAGCTGGAAGCAAAGTGAATTTGATGGGGTTTCTTCCTAATGACGGCCCTGGTGTCAGAGGCCTTGCAAAGGAAACTCGAGAACGTTCCAGCCAGTCTTCAGAGTTTTCAAAAGGTTTCACGTATTACTGAACCAGCTGAATCCAGGACTCTGTATATCTTTCATAGAGATCCAATTCCCAATTCAATATGCCCAGCTGTCCAGGGGCAGCCTCTGCGGCCAGGCACCGTAAGATGATCAAGACCTTATACAGCATAAATACGTGTGCCAGCTCATGTCTGATTCCTGATGAGCCGTCTTGGTTCTCAACCAGTGTCTCCTCTTGGAGTTGTCCTGATCGTATTACCAGTGGTCATCCAAACCCACTGGGGAATGGGGTGATTTTGCTTTTGTTTCTTGGTCAGGAATCGATTGATCCTGAAAGTTGCGAGAAGCCATGGAAGAGACAGAATCAGGAGCACAAACCCCAGTGGCAGAGAAAAGGCACGGGTTTGGTTTTCTTTATGTGTAAAAGATATGGGGGTGGTGCACCCCTGTAATACCAGTGCTTGGGAGGCTGACACAGGAGGATGGAGTTTGAGGTCAGCTTGTGCAATTTCAGCAAGACCCCCTCTCAAAATGAAAAGGGCGGCCGGGATCAGTAGTGCACACTTGGGAAGCAGAGACAGGAGGATCACAGGTTTGAAGCCAGCCTCAGCAATTTAGTGAGGCCCTGTTTCCAAATAAAAAATAGAGCTGGGGGTGTAGCTTGGGAGCAGAATGTCCCTGGGTTCAAATCCTAGTACCACAGATATTTTTCTTTAATCCCAGTACTTGGGAGGCTGAGACAGGAAGATTACAGGTTCAAGGCCAGTCTCAGCAACTTAGGCCCTCAGCAATGTAGCAAAACCGTTTCAAAATAAAGAAATAAAATAGGGCTGGGGTGTAGCTCAGAGGTAGAATGCCCTGGGTTCAATCCCTATTACAAAAAAAAAGATAGGCCCTAGTGGAAGGTCTTTAGGTCATTGGGGAGGAGTTGTAAGCTTGAAAGGGACTGTGGGACACCAGTTTCTTCCTCTCTCTTCGATTCCCTGCAAAGAGATGAACAGCTTCCTCTGCCACATACTCCTGCTCTGTTGAGCTGTTCTACCCTGGCCCAAAGCAATGGGACAATCAGTCATGGCCTCAAACCTCCAAAACTGTGAGCTGAAATAAACCTTTCCCCATTATAAGTTGATTTCTCTCAGGTATTTGTTGCAGTAATGGAAAACTGACTAATACAGGGTGGCCCTATGTGCCACCTGGTGCCACAGTAATTCCCCCTGGGCTGGTTCTGCTGATAGGGTGGAAGATGAACTGTTTTGGAAAAGAAAAGAAAAAAGGAAAACAAAGATGTTGTGCTCTAGTGTAATTAAAGGTAGTTGTGTGTACCTTCCAGCAAAGCACTTCTTGGAAGTCCCTCTGTACTTAAGGCCATCCGCCGATGTGCTCTAGTTTGGAAAGAAAATGATCTCATCTCCTGTTGGAGCTGTGCAGGGCTCTGCTGGACTCTGCTGTAGCAAACACAACAGGCTCAGTCTCAGCGATCTACCTGGAACCAGGTGCGGGGACAAGCCACTCTAGCTGCAGACACCTGAGGCCCGGGAATGGTACCAGGCACGAGCTCTCCTGCATGCCTTTCCTGCTCCCAAAGGCCTCTGTGTGTGCCCATCGTTCCTTGCAGCGCCTCAACATGATTTCTCCCTGCCCGCTTCCCTCTTTGCCAGCCTTCTAATCTGCACTTATTCAGCGTGCCTGTCCTGAGGGCTGTGTGCTGGACACTGTGTGGGGGATTAGGAGAAAGAGTCAGGATGGGGACGTTTCTGGTTCTAGATGATTTTGCAGAAAATACTGGCATTGCCTTCAAAGTGTGTGTGTGTGTGTGTGTGTGTGTGTGTGTGTGTGTGTGTGTATGAGAGAGAGAGAGAGAGAGAGAGCGCGCGCGCTAGGGGATTGAATCCAGGGGTGTTCTACCTCCAAGCTACATCCACAGCCCTATTTTAAATTTTTATTTTGAAACGGGGTCTTGCTAAGTTGCTGAAGCTAGCCTTGAACCTGCGATCCTCCTGTCTCAGCCTCCCAAGTACTGGGACTACAGGCATGTGCCACCACGCCCAGCTGCAAATCCTTATAATCAGCAAGGCGTGCTGGCCAAGGTGCTGTTCCAGATGGGATAAGCACTAGAATATGAAGAAATGCAAAGGGCACGAGAAGCATAGCTTTTGCACTGAGCTGGGTGAACTGAGGAGACTTCCATAGGTTCCAATGGGGCAAAGCTGCACGCCCCTCTGCCTTCAGGGAACTCTCCCAAGTCTTTGTCTATACCCTAATCTCCATGACCTGTTACTTCATAGGGGAAAAGAGGCTTTGCAGGAAGATTAGGTGAAGGAGTTTTGAAATGGAGAGACTATCCTGGACTAGCTAGGAAGACTGGTGTGGCGTGTTTGGAAACTGTTTTCTGGGTGTTCACTGCTTGGGACACAGGTAGCAGAAAGAGGGTGAGAGCCAGGTCTTGGGTAGTGGCGAGGGGGACAAAGATGAGGGGTGAGTACACCCTGTAGAGTCTGTGTGGCTTGGCTCAGGGGTGAGACAGGAGCCGTTGGAAGGAATGGTGGCAATGTCTGGCTTGGGTGCAGGAGCACCTGCAGTGTCATCTACACCAGGGGGCAAAGTGGAGCAGGGTCCGTTAAGAAGAGCCACGGGTTGGGTTTGGACGCAGGCACTCGTGCGGTGGCTTGGAGCCTCTGAGGGCACACGGCAGCTCATGGGAACTCATCTCCGCCACGAGAGACGGGCTGGGAATCGTGGTCACAGGAAGCTCGGGCCTGGAAAGGATTGGAGCTTCTTGGAAACTGTGAGATGAGACCTCGGATTTGCCGAAGCTGAGGGGCAGGGGGCAGAGGCCCAGACGCCAGGCAGAGGATCGGCCATTGAGTAGGGACCTGGAAATGTGGCGTGCGCGTCCCTGGAGCTCTCGTCCAGGAGCTCCCCGTGGTGGTTCTGTAGGCCAATTCCCTGCCCTCCACTTCCTGACGAGGTGACCAGAAAAGCTGTGTGGGCTGAGACGGATGAGTGTAAATCCCATGTGATGGAGGTGTCCAAGAAGCCAGCTCTTTCACATCCAGGCAAAAATTCTTGTCGGGGACAAAGTCAGAAGGACAGAAAGTAAGACAGGTGCGTTGGCACATGCCTGTAATCCCAGTACTTGGGAGGCTGAGACAGGAGAATCAAAGGTTGGAGGACAGCCTCAGCAACTTAGCAAGACTTGCAGCAACCTAGTGAGAGCCCCTGTTTCAAAACAAAACAAAAATCATAGCCAGGCATGATGATGCATGCTTGTAACCCGAGTACCTGGGAGGCTGAGACAGGAGGATCACAGGTTCTCAGTCAGCCTCTGCAACTTAGTGAGACCCTGTTTCAAAATACAGAATAAAATAGGGCTGGGGGTGTAGTTCGGAGATAGACTGCTCCTGGGTTTGATCCCCAGGATCACAAAAACAAAAACAAACAAACAAAAAAATTGAGCTGAGGGTATAGCTCAGAGGTTGAATGCCCCCTGGGTTCAATCCTCAGCACACACCCCCCCCCCAATAAAAGAGACAGAAAGTTTGACTCCTGGTGAAGGCGATTTATCCCTATCAACTTTCTAGGCAATGCAGAATCGATGCCCCATGCGGGGGTTAATTTATGACCTCGTGGCTGCCGCAGGAAGAAGCCAGGGCAGTGGTCCCCACCTGGCTGCAGCCACTGGCTTAGTAGATAGGTTCCACAACATGGGTTTATTAATGCCTTGTCTCCACTTCTGATCTTTTTGGAAAGCCGGCAGGGTATAAATTAGCAATGAGTTTGTAAATAAAATATCTGGTCAAAATAGGACAAGTTGCGTTGGCAGGGGAAATATTGCAGAGGGATAGGCTTAAAACTTTTGTCCTCTTTGTTGCAGCTAATATATATACATATATATATGTATATGTATGTATATATATATATTATGCAGAGATCCTTAAAATTTCCAGTTTCCAGGAGGGATTAAGAGGCAAAACCAAGCCGGGCGTGGTGGTGCACACTTGTAATCCCAGCATTCGGGAGGCTGAGACCGGAGGATCTGGGTTCGCCGCCAGCCTCAGCTACCTAGTGAGGCCCTCCACAACTTAGTGAGACCCTGTTTCAAAACAGAGTGAAAAATAGGGCTGGGGGTATAGCTCAGAGGTAGAATGCCCCTGAATTCAATCCCAAGTACCACAAAAAAAAAAAAAAAAAAAAATTTGGGCAGGGCCTATTATGTGTCAGTCACAGACAGTGAGGTACCACTCACCCCCCCCCAGCTCCTGGGGGCAACTGAGGATTGGTAAGGGGGCCTGGTCAGACAGGTGGGAACCGTGGCCTTGGTACCCATTCCTACTCGGTGCCAGGGAACCGGGTGGCGGGGCAAGCCCTCTCGGACCCTCAGTTTTCTCCTCTGTGCCATGGGGATGAGAAAGCTCCCAGGGCCCAGCCAAGTCATCGGAGTGTGACACAAAGGGGGAAAATAAGTAATTAAGGTCTCATCTGAAAATATTGATGTTGTATTCATTGTGGATATTTCCATTAATTTGAATCTTTAAAAATATCATGCTTAGCCAGGTGTGGAGGTGGATGCTTGTAATCCCAGTTCTTGGGAGGCTGAGAGAGGAGGATCGCAGGTTCGAGGCCAGCCTTAGCAACTTAGCAAGACCCTCCACAACCTAGTGAGACCTGTTTAAAAAGACAAAAACAAAACAGGGCTGGGGGTATAGCTCAGGGGTAAAACACCCCTGGGTTCCATCCCCAGGACCAAAACAAAACAGAACAAAACAAAAAAACTTTCTTTATAGACACTGAAATTTGAATTTCATATAGTTTTCACATCATGAGATATTCTTGATATATCTGTCTTTTGATTTTTTCTTTCTTTTTATCTATTATTATTATTATCATTATTATTTACCACTGAAAGCTGTAAAGCTCTCTCTTAGCTTGCAGGCCACGCAAGAGACAGTGGGCTGGGTTTAGAGCCGCCAGCCCCAGCTCTAAACACGGACGGGCCCCTGCACGAGGGTCCAGCGGCCACCACATCTGCCCTCCGCTTCGAGGGCTGGGCCAGTCCAGCGGGGTTTTGGAAGCAGAAGAGTGCAAATGACAGCGCTCCAGGCGGCTCAAGCGTCAAAGCCCAGCTTCCTCAGGTTCTTTCCAACAGTGCAGCCTGGGAAGCCAGAGCCGGGCTCTGCTGCTTCAGCACTTCAGCACGGTGCCTGTGCCGGGGGCTGGCTGGACACTTGCTCCTCCCTCCCTCCCTCACTCCCCTTGCAGACTCTACAAATAGCCCCACCTATTTTTAACACCCCTGCCTAGTCAGAGGGTTTCCAGTTTCATCCCAAACAATCCCAGGGCCCAGAGATCTAAGTTGGAATTGAGAACCTCCAGGTCACGTTGCTTTCCCTGACCTCCCTGCCTCTCCTCCCCCCCTGGGTCCCGAACCTCCCTGGGGTCCCCGACACACCTTCCCTTCTCCTCCAGAGTCTGGGGCCCCTGGGCTGCGGCCAGGAATCCAAGCAATTGCTATGCAAGGCGCGAGGGAAAAGCAAGTGTTGAGAGACCTTTTTATTTCAAACCACAGGCAGATACTACCAGGCAGGACTCCTGGAAACCAAAGAGGGGCGTTCAGTTCACTGGGAAGGAGAGAGGTGCTGGCTTGTTACTCGGGTGACTCCCAGGACTCACCTGGAACTGAGCACAGGCTGTCCCTGCAAGGTTTTTAAAGATGACTGGAGCCAGCTTATCAGAGACCGCTGGCACAGAGGGGTGGGGACAGCCTGGAGCTGAGGGGAAGACGGTGCACCTGCCGGCCAGGTCAACCTCCGTGTCCGGCAGGTCTGGGCTCAGGTCCACTTGCTCTGACCCCAGAGAGGAGCTCAGCGAGGGGGAGCAGTCGATGACAGGGACCCAGGGCGGATGGGAAACTCCCGCCTCCTCCCCGAAGGTCCTGGGCTGGAGCTCCGCCTCCTCCCGGAGGTCTAGTGCTCCGGCTCCGCGTCCATGCAGGACTCCCAGGGGTTCTGGGGCATTCGAGGCAGGGAGAAGAGCAGAAGGGCGAGGCCGCCGACAAAGAGCAGGACGAAGGCGGCGCAGGCGCAGGCGAAGGACCAGGAGTAGTAGTACTCGATCCACACGGTGTCCTCACTGTCGATCATGCGCTTCACCGACTGGCGCATCACCTCCACCGAGACGAAGATGCAGAGACCTGGATACAGAGCGGGGCCTCAGGGCTCTCCTGCCGCCGCCCCCTCGCCCCCAGACCTGCGCCAGTGCTGGGCGGAGGGCGACCCTCCCTGGGTGGGCAAGAAATGGCTTCCAGGTAGCTCCACCTGGGAACCTGCAAAAGTGACCATTTGCCTGCCGCCCCTCCCCCACGCGGACCCCGCGTCCCCCACGAGGTTGGCCTGAGATTGACCGCACGTCCTTCTTTCTTTTGGTTAGTACAGGCTTTCGGGCAAGTTCCCCCAGTCTCCTGAGGATAGCATCATTGTGAAAAACCGGATGAAAGAGCAAGGTCTTTCTCCCTCCCCGCCCTCCGGGGCCATGGGGGCCTCAGAGCCCCGGGACTCTACCTGCAAAGGCGTAGAACATGGACGCCGGCCTCAGCAGGTAATCCCGCTTCCCGCCGAAGGACAGCAGTGCGCAGGCGCTGCCCCCGATGATGAAGACCAGGCTGAAGATGGAGATGGCCGCTGCCGAGATGCTGTACTCTGCAAAACACCGTTAGCCGGGCTGGTGACTTTCCCATTGCTCACCCAAAGTCACACACGGAGGGACGGGAGCGGGACTCCGGAGGCTCAAGGCCAAAGACCTTTCTAGAGCAGAAGCCTCCTCGGAGTGACAGGCAGGAGGAAGCCCTGAGCTGCGTTCTGGTCTGTCTTGGATTGGAAGGATGGCTGAGAACAAGTGTGTGTGTGTGTGTGTGTGTGTGTGTGTGTGTGTGTGTGTGTGTGTGTGTGTGTGT